>JAMXBD010003090.1:0-140851 GCA_024138025.1 Combretum micranthum | reverse complement strand
TCATTTGTATACTATACCAACATTTAGCTCTCTAAATTTGTAATCTTAATTATCTTCAAACTAATCGTGTTTTCTAATGGCAAAAATTTTTCAAGCTCCTTAGAAATACTTATGTACTACTCTTATACTGATTGCGAAATCAAATTAATATGGATAAGAGCTACTTATCTTTAACCTATCAGATTAAATTTTTATAATAAATATATTTGGACATAAGTATCATCTTAGTTGATTGAATTTATTCTTAACAAAAAAATAGTGATAATATAAATTGTAAAAGTACTATAGTTAGTATTATGATAAGATACATATATTTTTGGGAAAAATAAAAAATAGATACAACTATTACCTCAAAAAAATCTCAAACAAAATTTTAGGACCCAAACAATGAAAGCACAATGAACAAACCTAGCATTGCCATCAAAGTTCAACTACTCGATGCGTAACTTTAACTGCTTCATTTGCTCACTCATGGACATGGTTTATATAATCCCTCACTATGTAATTCGAAATTTTAAGCTAGTATTTACATACAAAATCATAGATAAGTACTGCTTAAGCAACCAATTGAAATTGTTGTGAAGGCATTCATTTGGAAGAATGAAACTATATGGTGGTTCCTCAATTGAATATTGCTTTTTGATGGGCAACCTCTTGTAGGAGGAAAAAAAATAGTCCCAATAAGGAATTCCATTAATAACTTACCACTTTGACTCTTTAGAACAATCGAATTTAGTAGATCTTCTTGGGAGGACAAAATGGACATGGATCAAACCTATCAAATTTTTATAGTGCAATGGTAGGTTGTTTATGGACTAGTTATACCTATTGTTTCTTTTTTAGGATCAATATCAGCAATGCAGTTCATCCAACGATAAACCTAATACAAATTATAGATCTACGACAAAATCAAACCCGAATGAACAACATGTTGAATTGAATCATACTAGTCTTTACTGGGGTTATTACTCATTTTTGAACTTGCTATTTTATTTTCCAAGGTAGATAGAACACTTGGTTTTAGATGGCACACAAGTAGCATGTGAATGACACGTGGGTGACACACAATGCACATAGCAAAACATACTCCTAGATAATTGAATTTGGCGGGGTTAAAATACTTAAATATGTATGACTCTTGATCGTGCAATGTAAGAACAAATTATTGACTATTTTAGATACCATAATTTCAATAAACTATTATCATAATCTAAACTACTTACTTTGGTTTGTTTTCAAAAAGGACAAAACCTACAATGGTATTGTTGTCACTATTTTTTATTTTCAGAAAAAAATTCAGTTGTATGAAAAAAAATAAAGAAAAAAAATTAGAATGTTAGTCTATTTCAAAGACCAAAAAAAAAAAAAAAAGAAACTTCTTCATGAAAAGAAAAAATTCTTTCAAAGAAGCTCTAAGCTAATTAATAGTAATAAGCCAAGCTAGCTCTACCATAATAAACAAGTTTAAAACTTTTAAAACCTATTCAACTCAATCAATTCAAGAACCAATATGTGAAACTTACTTTTTGTATATGCTATTTGTTATGTTTTGTCTATTTGCCGAATTCACAATAACACAATTGAGCTATTAAAATCACAATGGAAATTTGTTCTTTCCTTTTGAGATAAAGCTGAAAAGCTGTGGTTAAGAAAATAGCAAAATTAGAGACAATAACATTTTTTATTCTTTTTTCCTCTTTTCTAAAAGTATGTTAAAATAGATTTCATGACTCTAGTTGACATCCCATAGAGAATATGTGAATGTGAAAATTAAAAATGTGAATTTGAAGATGAAAAACATCATAATGGCAACCTGCAGACATCATGTGTAAAAAGATTTCCATGATCAATATGTATTCCATGGTCAACATATATAAGAACAAGGACATATAATGATGTATACTTTATATTTTCAACAAATTGCATAGCCCATTTGGTTTTCCTGTTTTGGCATCAATGTAACACGTAACAAATGGAACAAGCACAGAAGGGTTTGAAAACCTTTGCATTAAAAATAGACATGAATTAACATAAAAAGAAGATGTGCATGTGTGTATACATATATTGTTTGAACCATGAAAACGTACGAAAGGCAAGATAAAAACCACAAATATTTACATTATTTCAAAATTATTACGAAAAAAATTTTAAATTATAGAGTTCCAATTACAAATATATTTTTTTATATCATTTTGTAAATATTAATACACCTTATCAAATTAGCTTGCTTCCAATAATTATCCGAGAAATGTAGATTAAGTTTTAGTACCTTATCACTCTTTACCAAAATTTGAGCAAAATGGTTGATAAGAGTAGCGCGTCTTCTAATCCGTGCATATGGACAAAAATATACAATATTATGCTATATTTAATAAAATTAAATGAGTAATAATTTTTTGAAAAAAAAGAAAGAAAGAAAAAAGGGATGATAATGATTTAATTACAAAATTGGTGTAAAATGTATAGCTTAAAATAAAAATAAAATAAAATACTTATCTGGATCAATTACTATAAGTGAATTGACCTTGACAGGAACTTGAATCCCAATAATTGTTTAAACATGAAAATATCCGAGCACCATACATAAAAATCAAAATTTAAATATAATAACTGAAAAATAGTTAGAAATTTAAACCAAGAGAATAGATAAAATTAATTAGTCGGTTGATTAAAATGAAACTTAAAGTTGGTTTGATTAACGGATTTAGATTAAAAAAGTTTGCCAAATAAAAACCAAATGAAGATAGATTATTAAGATGGTGCCAAATGACAATATAAAAAGGAGCCTTACAAATTCCACATCTTAGCCTTCATATAAATGCTCCTTATTTTCTGCTATTATTTCTTTAGAGAACTTTAACCGGTTGATTGTTGTTATATTATTTGACTTATTTTGTGAAATGTTGACTTCTTTTTTTTTATCATCCAAAATATTGATATCTTTAATGAACGTACTTTCAAACATTAATACATTTATAATATAATTACCATGAGTTACTTAAAGCATGAGGACACCTAAGATCTTGCTGCTTGAATGACTAAATTAAAGATAAATAACCAATAATTGCTGCATTAGAATAGTTGGTGTACGTATGACTATATATATATATATATACACAGTATGAACCATAAAATTGTACTAATGGCAAGATAAAATTGAATTTTTCATATTACTATATCCTTAAACTGAATAGTCGTATTAATCCATCAACCCCATACATGCGGTTAATAGAAATTAATTCACAGTTACTAATTAAATAGAAAAGAAAAAAGACCTCTTTTAAGACTCATTAGCATGATTTTTCATAACTTCAT
This sequence comes from Combretum micranthum, assembly GCA_024138025.1. NCBI lineage: Eukaryota > Viridiplantae > Streptophyta > Magnoliopsida > Myrtales > Combretaceae > Combretum > Combretum micranthum. The sequence goes on along the minus strand of JAMXBD010003090.1, from coordinate 137,536 downwards.
TTTGATACTGAGCTAACTATATCCCATTTACTTATATCTTAATTTTATGTTTGTGCCATAAGTGGATCCAAAGGAGGTTTGTAGGGCCATGCCCTTAAACTTGGAAAAAGTTAAATTTTTGAATTTTTTTAAATAAGAAAAATATATGTATTATATATATATATATATATTATAAAAAACAAATAATAATATGAAACTAAAGTTAGTATAGTGATTAAATGTATAGTTTTAGTCATCACATTTGGTATATCATAATGATTTGGAATTGAATGGCCGGATAACAAATCCATTTCTATATTTGGAAGTGTACGTGCAATGGAATGGCTATAGACGTATTTGTTGGAAATGTCCCTAACAATAAATGGGAGTTATGAATATGATAAAAAAAGTAATTATATTGCATGTAATTAATAAAATTAGAATGGAATTGTGATTTCATTTTCTCAAAGGTGAAATCGAATTCCATTTCAAAGCCGGAATTTTCGATTCCAAAGAATCACTATTCCGGTGCATCCAAACATGGGAAATGAAATGAAACTTGCAATCACGATTCTATTCCAAGTCCATTCCTGTGTACCAAATGACTACGTACTTTTCTTTTTTCAATAGTATTTATTGCATTCTCTTTTCATTTTTCCATATTTGTTTGTTACATTGTCTTTTTCTCTTTCCCAATCTTTTTTTTAATTTTTTCTTTCATAATAACTAATAGAATTAAATTCATTTATCGTAAAATTATTTTTAACTAAATAGACTCTTGTAAATAACTATTTTTTATTTGTAGTACACTACAACTATTAATTTTATTATTCATATAACAAATGTTAAGATTTTATCGCATAATGTATTTCTTAATAACACTAACGATATCATATATTAACTCTATTTTTTAGTTGATAATTGATTTTCAAGTGATATATGTATAATATGTTATTGAATTTACTAAATATCCTTAATTATTTATTGAATAATTATTTTTCATACTAATGAAGTTAGAAAATATCATAGTAAGATTATTAATAAAATTTTATATATATAGTTGTAAAAGTAAGTAAAGACATATAAAAAATTTTAATATTAACTTAATTAAGATCTGACTTTCCAGTCATACAATCCTGTATCCCTGGATTTGTGTGTCAAATTTGCGCAAAATATTTTCAACGCTTGTCTGACATCTACTATAATCAAAATATTGTAATGATTACATAACCATAATCACAATAATTCAAAAAAAAAAAAATTTCTAGTTACTAGTAAACTTAGTGGCATTGGACCATGGAAGGCAAAGATTGAAGGATATCTTTTTCCTTAATTCCTGTCTTATTTCCTATGAATATTCGCATGCACCACCTAGGTCTAATTATCATTAGTGTTAAAAAGCCACAGGAATTTATTTATATTAAAATGATTATAAAAATAACTAAAAAACAATGTGGATTTTGAATGTACGGAACATTGGATAGGTTCAAATTATCAAAATTTACCTTAGAAATTTAACATTTTAAAAATAATAAAACATTTACAAATTCTTTGAGGTATCACGTATCATCTATGCTTTATAAGTTCTATGGTATTACAAAATAAGTTTTGGTTTTAAAATTTATTACTTGATCTTTTTAGAATGATAAAAATAGGGCTTTATACTCTATTTCATTTTGTTATGCACTTATACTTGTGTTATTTGTTTCTTTAGATTAAACAAAATACAATTAGATCTCAGTTTTATTAAATTTATTATTTTCTTTCATCTCTTACTGGCTTTTAATAAGGAAGGAGTTCAGTTTATATAATAAAAATAATAATATAAGTATGCATTGTAAAAAATATATGTACAAAGTCATATTATAATTAAAAATTAAAAAACACAGATATAAAGAAACTTAAGGAAAAACTCAGTTGTGCGCTTTATAATTAAGCCCCTTTAGGCCTTTAGTAAAACAAGAACCATTTTTTCAAATCCATAAATTTCTCATTCATTTAAGTGAATTCAAATTATTTTTAAGAAATTTATTACTTAGTTCTGCAACTCCTCAAGCTATTTTGTATATTAAGTCAATAAGTGCAAAATAATACGAACTAAATCCCTCAAGTTATCCTTGTAAAAGTATAAATAATTAACAATTTCAATTTTTTTAATTTATCACACACTTAAAAAACAAATATAGGAATTTTTTTTATTTAATTCCTTAGTAAGTCCATCAATGGCAATCAATTCACATTTTCCCAAAAAATCATTTTAATAGCCAAGTCAATAACATATGATTAAGTCCATCAATGGCAATCAATTCACATTTTCCCAAAAAATCATATTTAATAGCCAAGTCAATAACATATGATTAAATTTGAATAAATTTTAAATATTTAAATGATTTAATTAAATATAAAAAATAATTTATAAAAACATAAAGAGACATCTAATACATTTTCTCATATTTAATCTGCAATATGAATAATGTCTCATCATATCATTCACTTTAAAATGTTACAAAATTTTAATAATATCCATACTCATAGTAAAAACTAACTTATAGCAATTGTAAAATAATTTATAAATTTTTCTATAAAAAAAATCTTAAAAAGCAACTATTGGAAGCCGCAAAACTTGGATAAGCAAAACTTAAAGTAGGCCATTTTCATGTGGTTGGCGCGAACCCGGCCCAAGTAGACCAACGTGGCCCGTTTTACAACGGTCGACTTTTCACCTTATGATATCCCTTCGGCCTTCCGGTTTTACTGCGTCTATCAGCTGAACAAACAATGGAAGCTTCAATCTCTTCTTTTATCTCCTCATCATCAATCACCACCACCAGTCTACAAAAAACAAGGAAGACCACCATGAAATCTTCAAATCCTAAGAGTAGTCCTGTTTACAGGGTTAGCAATAATAGATTAGAAGGAAACAGGAAATTAAAATGGAGACTTAATGCTATTGAGGGTGCTGCATCGGTTGCGGCGGATGCCGGTCGGGGTGAGGTCACGTGGCAAATTGTGGTCGGAGCTATAGGTAAAGTGTTAGAAATAACGGTTTGATGGTTGACTGAAAAAAAAAATATTTTTTTTTTCATTTTAACGTAATTTATTTCTTCACTTATTTTCGATTCAATAAAATGCTCTATATTGGGAGGAAATATTCCTACTGGTTTGATTTGAGCAGTTTTCCTCCTGGCTACATTTTGCGTTGAACAAATGCAAGCTTAATGATCAAAATGGCTAAATCCTTGCCAACTTTGAAATTTGTGACACTTGATTAGTTCGATTCATTTATAGGATGAACTATCCTACAATTTTTAGTATATATATGTTGAGAGGGTTGCTATTATTTTCATTGTCAATACTCGTTTAGCCACAAGATTTTCTTTGCCCGTTGGAAGAACTAAGTTGATGAATTGGGTTTTCTTCTTGTTCTTGTGCTTCAAATTGTTTATTTTACAGTTGCATGTTTATGCAGCTGGAGTTACTCCCTTCGTCGTGGCAGGAATTGAATTCAGCAAAAGGATTGTAAGTATATGTATATGTGCTTTCTGAATGGCAATTCTTATGAGATTCTTAATGAAATACGGATTGGATGCGATTTGGGTTTCCCTACCGCTAGTTTCCAAGTTTGCCTATCCAAATACAATTCTCATATAGCATTTTCAATTCTGATTATGAGCAGATAGCTCAAAGGAGATGCGAAGTTTGTGGTGGATCCGGGTTAGTTCTAAGAGAGAAGGAATACTTTAGGTGTCCCGGTTGCGGTATGACTTGATTGATCTTCATTCTCAATACATGCTTATGAATTGATTTGTGTTGCTGCTGGTTTCATAAGCAATTGTGATGAATCATTGCTGTTTTGCAGGTGGATTTCTCCCATGGCAGTCATGGAGAAGATTCTTCTCAGGCTAAAAGGCATCCCTTGAGTCTATGAGTTATAGTAGAGCTATCAAAACATTTGGAGCTGTAAACTTCAATTAGCATGAGGAAAACAGGGAATGTCTAGATGGGGAATTCAACATGAGTGTGTAAAAGAAATAGATTACATTTTGTCTTTATAAATACAAATCATAAATCCTATACTCTGTACAAAAGAACTGCTCTTTCTTAAGCAGATACCTAAACATAATTCTTTCTAATCTACATTTTGTTATCTGTTAAGCATTCTATATCTGATTTGTAGCTGTTCTGTAGCTGCCATGTGTGTTTGATGTTCGATCTTTCTAATATAAAACCTACCACGAATATCCAATCCAAATCAAGAATGTCGATACAATACAAAAACGATGAGCCAAACATAGAAAATTATTGCCTTTTGAGCTTGAGATGTTGCTTTGAAACATTGAGCTAATAGCAGTAAAATTCAACGGTTCTATATCTTATTGATATATTGGCAAGGGTAACTACTGTTGCTACTTCTTTCGTCTCAGATCAATGGAAACAAATCGGTTATCCAGCTTGACAAGGGCAATTATTATCATTGCGGTTCTGCATCTGCTCAGTACACACGATTCTTGACGTGCTGCCAGAAGTAAACTGGAGATGCCAGATGGCTCTTGTCAAGTTTCACTTGGCTTGGATTTTGTGTCAGTACATTCCCATTATGTAAAAGTAGAATTGAAGAAAATGGTCAGCATGTATTCATGTTGAAAATTTTTCAAACATTGTTCGCACTTCTTTCATTTATGTTTAAGTGTTTCATTTGTTCGTGAAAGCACTATAATAACAAGATTTCCGAGTTGTTGAACTGTCAAGGAAAGCCCCAAACTATGATGGTGCCACGAAACAGAGATCATGATCCCTATATGCGTGATTCTGGCTAGCCACCACTACCATCATTAGAATCGAGCTCAACCTCCACAATAGTGATTGTAATCACTTATCGCTTGATCATACTAAGTTTATTTTAACGAAAGAGATTGCAAAGCAGAGGCTAAGGAGAAATACAAAGACGTGGTCCTCCTAATGGAAATGAATCGTGATACCTTTCCTAGCTGATCCACATTTAGGACAACATTGGTCTATTACAGGGAAGTTCCACTTTCACTCATAAGATGGGTTCTCATTTCATTCTTCTATTAACTTGGTTTTGCCTCCAGCATCTACCTACACAACTTCAAAGTATCCTGGCATATATTTGATAGAAAAAGCTAATCCTTTAATTTGAATCCATATGTATATTGTAACGCCCTAACTTAAAGGCATTACAACCTGCTACGTATCCTTCTTTTTATAAGAACACGCCAAAACTAAGAAATTCTAAACTATAAATTAACGATAATATAAATATTCAAAACTCACATAAAGATACTATTAAAACTAAACCTTCAAATAACCTCATTGGCATAAACCATAGTCAACAATAATCTAATTTATAACATAAAAGAAAACCCTTAAAACATCTTTAAACTGATAAAAACATATAAATGATTGAGTCTTTATCTTATTCTAAACCCAATCCATGTATCCTAGACATCAGCAGGGTAGTCTGGTCTACTATCGTCCTCCCTTGATTACCATAGATATCATATCAAGAAAGATCATAAATCATTTGATCTTCTCCTATTCCTGAAAATTGAAAGGAATGAGCAAAAAGCTCAATACGCCAAACCACATACAAATGCATACACACACACAACATATAGATCCACGTGCAACTATGTATAATGCAACAAACAAATTATTTTTTAAATTAGTCAGCAAACAGCACAGTTTAGAACCATATACAGTCCAGTTCTAAACCTGGAATAACTCATGACTCCATAAAAAAAAAAGCATATAGAAAATAGGTAATTATACATATATTGGTGTTGGAAATTTTCCACACACCTATGGCCATACCGCCAAACCCTAATCTACCAGAATCATTTCCAGATGCAACTCCACTCGGGACAATACCATACAATGATCATCAGGTTACTAGCGTTAGTATTACACTTTGTGTGGTCTTTACTAACCGTAGCCAAACACAATCAACAAAACAATTTAATAAGCCATTTAGAATTAGGTTAATTTGGATTTCTAATCTTACAGCACATACAACAAACATATGTAATCCTACAAGCACATACAACAAACAAGATAAAGTCATACTAGAATCAAATTTCAACGAACAGAAACTCCAAATCACTAATTCTCCTTTAGAGTACAACTCAATTTCACCAAAACCTTTCTTCTCGATTGAAACACAAAATTCCTCCAAAGAACAGATTTTTCTCAACAAATCTCCCAAACCCTAGAATTCGTTCAACCCAATTTCAGACTAAAAGTCAACACAATTATTTCTATATAACATAAAGGTTAGGAAAATATAATCTTACCTAGAAATAATCCTTAATCCTTCTTGATTCTTCAAAATCTAGATCTCCCAATTAAGATAGGTCTTTCTTCAATTTCCCTTTTAAACTTGATTACAAACTCTAAGGCAAAGATAGATTCCTTTGAAATATAAAGACAAATAAGAGATCACTTACCTTGGTTTGGATTCCTTAAACTCCTATAGATGCTAGCAGACTTGTGAGAGGATTTTCTAGGTTTAGGGATGATTTTAGAGAAGGGAGAAACCTAGTTTATAAAGAAGATAAGGAATAATTGTTTATCTTTAATAACATCTCTTCATATTTAATATTGTCTCTTCATCTTTAATAACGTCTCTTCATATTTAATAATATCTCTTCATCTTTAATGACGTCTCTTTATGTTCATTCATGCTTCTGATAACCGATAAAACAGAAATCAACAAAAATTAATTAAAGTCTAGGGTTGACCATAAAACCTTCTTATTTTATATCAAATGACATCTTTATCCTTCAATATAAAATATTTATTTATATATTACATATATGGTATTGAGATTTATTTCCTCTAAGTTTTAGATTGTTGTGAATGTCAAGGATGATATGTTCATCCATAATAGTTTAAGGACTATCTTGCAAAATTTAATTGGTCATTTCCTTGCTTGCAACTTTGATTAGGAAGAGATTTTCTTTAATTAAAGGGATTTTTAAATTACCATTGTGTTTGGATAGGTGGAAGATAAGGGGAAATTGATGAAACATGTGGAAATAGAAGGAAAAATGATGTTTAGTTTTTCAAGTGCAAAATGAAAATGTGTAAATAGAAGATAAAATTGTGATCCAAGCATCTTTGTTAAGTCTAACCCCTATTGGATTCGAGTAAGTGATAACATCTTTACCTTGAACTTTTCGTAGACAAAAATTCTCCTTAATGTAACTCTATTTGCTTGCACAACTGCCATTATTATCCAATTATAAAGCAACACGTTTCCAACCCACTTAAATACATTGCCACATATATTATTGAACAAATTAGTATTTTTTCCCCTTTTTCAAAAGTATCCAATAAATAAAAAGAGTGAATATCAAATTTGATACTTTTGAACAAAAACTCAATTTAGTATCTAAATTCTAAAGTGGTTAATATAATACCTAATCAAATCATTTGTAACTATTGTTACTACCTTCTTAACAAAGCTTGCTTTGTTTAAAAACGTAAAAAATATAAAATATTATTGAATTTTTATTAATGCTTTTGATACTGTTTAGTACTAATAGACTACTTTTTTCGCGCTAGAAAATAGAGTAAACGGTATTAGTGCAGTAGTAAAAATAGCCAAAATAATTTTGATATGGTATAAATTTACCATTTTTAAGTTCAAGTATCAAATTAAATTTTTGTGCATAGTTTAAGTATGATATTTGATACTTTTCCCAAATAAAAAAAAATGTATACTAAACTATCGGATGGAAAAAGGCAAAGAAACATTAACAGCTCTTTTTCTTTGTGCACAAACAAAGATGAGCTACAACTTCTTTAGCTTCTTTGATGATCGTCTCAGTGTATGTTGTTTTTATGGTGGAGAGTCCAAGTAAGATGGGTGGCGGATGACATTGGGTATGTGAAGTGATGATCGTGGCAGGTGAAAGAGGCCGACTGAGGTTTGTTGATTCAATGTATTCTCGCATGAATTGAAGTGCAAATTTTCACTTTTATGATTCTTTATAGACTCAGAAACCTAATAATACTAACTTACCTTTGTTTGGTGCGTGTGACAAGAATCTATAGAGAGAAATTCTTCAGTGTTGACATTGTTTGAAGAGAGAGAAAATGAGATTTGTAAATTTGTTTTATTGTCTTTCTTATTGAAGAAACTTTCATATATCTTTTTTCTTGAATTATTATACTAAAATTTTTATTAATTTTCTATTTTGAGCCCAAATTCAGATTGTTTAGAAAATCATAAATCTTTTTTCAAATTTGAATCTCCTTGTTTTACATTCTTGTGATTAAATCTTTGGCATTTTTGCAAATTTTATCAATACATATGTATCTTTGTGCAAATTTCGGAAAAAAATGGTAGAGATAATTCATTTTGGTGAAGGGTATTCTTTGCTTTTTTTCTTTCTTTCTTTTTTTTTTTTTTTTTATTTCATGTTCAGATCATACTGGTATTCTTTATTTTCTTCGAATTTTTCATTAACACCACGCAACTAGCGGACGGAGTTCACAGTATGCAAAACCATAGAATTTCAATTAACATAAAGGTGGCATACATGGCATTACCCAATTTATTATACAATAATGGGAAGCATAACAAAAAGAAAAACAAAAAAGCAGACAGGATAAAAAATAGGGATTTTTTTTTTTTTTTTGCGGAAATAGAAAATAGGGATTAAAAACCCAAACCTTGACCATGAGTCCATGATGAATACATGTAGTACATTAAACAATGGACATTAAATATTTAAATGTAGACCAAGTAAAAGTCCATTGCCAGACTGAAAACACCAAAAAAAAAAAAAAAAGGAAATAATAATGAATAAATATATAATGACAAACAGATGATGAAAAAAACAAACAGCCGAATCATGCAACCCAACAATAAAGCATCTCCCCGAAGGAGAAGCTCTCGTGCGTGTTTGACTTGCGGAATCGACTGCAGTAATAAAATTATAATTTATTGCGGAACCGAAATGATAATAAAATTACAATTTATAATCCAATGAATAAAAAGTAGGTAGACTAGGCTCTTGGTGCAATACCATTTATTAAGGTTGTGGCGCTAGAATGGGCCGTTTGCATATGGGATCACACTAAAAATAGTTGATTGAGTTCGAGCTCAAATTAGTCGAAATGTTATCGAGTTGAGTTTATACTTCATGATTTATTTTTAATCTTTTTTGGCCTTTGATGCATTTTTAACTCGATTTGTTTAATGGTATAATTGAACTTGAATTGAGCTTAAATGCACACCAAGATAAAGTCAAATCTAAAGCGAATATTATTTTAATTTAAATAAAATGTCTATAAATTTTATAGAATAATGGAGCCTTAGCAAATTTAATCAAGATAAATTCGATCATAGTCAATGTTACTTTTAATCAAATTTAAAACTAAAAAATTTAAGATTAATTGTGTTCAAATTAAATTTGAGTTTCAAAATTTTAAATCTAAATTCAAACTCGAGATTGATACTATATCATCTAGACTAGACCAGACATTATTCATGGTTATATTTATGTAGATTGTTATTGGATTAAGTCACTATATGATACTTAAAATAAGGATAAACTCACTATATTTGTATATTGGTCTTCTCACATTTAACTCACCTATCACATTCACATTTGGCCGATCCACCATAAAAGAACCTAATATATTTGTACCAAAATCTTTTACATTTAAATAAGATGAATTTATCACATTTGACTCTATTATATTTAGACCAACCTACTATAAATGAATTTACAGTATTTGCATATAAACCTACCATATTGGGAGGAAGTCCTTATTTTAAGCCATCTGTATGCCCATTTTCCCATATTTATGCTTTTCAAAATGAAATTTTGAAGGAGAAAATATATGTGAAGGAACAAAAAAAAAAAAAAAAGGAGGGGGGATTAATGTCATGAATGGTATTTAAAATTTTGACGAAATATATAATTAGATATGTAAAATTTGAAAACGATCAATCTAATACCTGAACTTTAAAATTGATCAATTTAGTTTCGAATGAATTTTTTATGCACGCTAACAGTATTTTTGTTAAGGTATTTTAGGTACTAAATTGATCAATTTTAAAGTTTTTCAGGTATCAAATTAATTAATTTTGAAGTTCGGATACTAAATTGATTAATTTAAAAATTTAAAATTTAATTATATATTTTATCAAAATTTAAGTACAATTTATGGCACTATCCTTTAAGAGAAAAAAGAATAGATGACATGGGAAATAAAATAATAAAAAGATTTTGCCAACTAATTAGCATGAAATATTAATATTTTCCTCCTTCTCTCGGCGAGTTAAATCTGATTGGCTGGTTGCCCTGGACTACGCTGATGTGGCACTAGTACAGTAGAAAGGGCGAATAAAGTGCATTTCACATAATAAAAAAACACAAAAAAATGCACAGAGAGAGAGAAGAGGCAGCTTCTGTTAGGTCAAATTGTCTTCTTCTCCACTCTCACTCTGTTCTCTCTGTTCTTGCATTCCCCTCACTCTTCTCCTGGCTTAAGCTTGCTTTGCTTCCGTGGTATACTCTCTCTCTCTCTCTCTCTCTCATGTACGCGTAAATGTATTTGAAAATGTGTGCTTATGTGCGAGAAATGTGGAAACAAAAGATCCTTCCTATGGCACGTACATTATGCTATACTTTCTCATTTACTTATATTAGGGTTTTAATCACTCTCCATTTGGTTTCTGTTGTTTCTGATCATCGGTTGTTGGTGTTTTGGCTATCTTTGATGTTGTCATGTTGTTTTGAATTTCATGTAAGCATGTATGGATAAATGGAAATAATGTTCCTGATAATGCGATTGTTTCATGTTTACCTAACACCAATCCAGTTTGTATATAGAACTTATGGTTTGACAATGTGATGATAGCTAGGGTTTATAGTGGAGTAAAATGAAAAGGAAAAATGCAGCAGGAACACCTAAGTTTTCTCTTATTTTTCGGTTTAAGGATTATGTTTTCAAAATTTTCATTTCAGGATTTGACTTTTAAAAAGCATCAAAATAAGGTGTCTATTACTCTCTGTTATAGAATCGTTAAACTTAGGTCACGACATGGAAAACATGTATGAATATATAGGTCTGAAAAAAGAAGGCCTACGTTTTTCATATTTATTTATCTATTTAAGGACCTATACTATATGTATATATATTTTTCTTTTCCAATTTAGAACATCTGTTTTAGAACGGGAGAAAAAAATGGAGGAAACTTAGGATGCCTTTGTGTGTCACTAAAATGAAAAAAAGTTGGATTGGCGACTGGACAGGTGGACCGTTTATATTGGCTTCTTTAATCAGATTTTGATCATTATATTGAGTCATTGAGGGCCTAGCTTCATAAGGTCTTTAGGGTGTTATATGAACGTGGAGGTAGAATTTTCATTTATAAACACGTTCTTATGTCAGTAGAAAGAGATAAAGACAAAGAAGTTGGATTAGTCACTGGACTCGTGATCCACTACAACGGCTTGATACCAGCAATATTTAGTTAAATTTGGCGTGCTTTATGTAGGTGGTCTTGGAGGGTTAAGAATCTGTAACCTTGTGTAATTTATTTTGTTCCTTGGCCTCAAAAGGCCATTCTGCTGTGATTAAAGCTCGCAGACTTTTGTTTAGATGTGTTATGTGTGAATGTTCAGCTTTGCAGTTTTGTTTTGGAGAAAGGGTTTATAGTTAGGTGATGATAAACTCTAGTTTTAAATACTAATGTTGGTTGATGCATATGCTTTTTTTTTTTTTTTTTTTTTTGTGATTACCTTGTTGTAATTCTTTTTCTTGATAATTAATAACCAATCTTTTTTTTTTGTATCTTTTCTTGGCGAATGGCATAAATGATATTTTGGAAAATCACATAGAACTGGCCTGGGCTAAATATTATTTAATGTGTTGTTCATCATTTGATCACACAGTTGAGTTTAACAAACCTTCATTGGTCCTCTGCAGAAATGTGCCATCCTCTCACTTGTGATCAATTTTACCTGTTTACAACGAACATATAGTGAAAGTTCAACTGGTGAAATAATCGGCTACCTGGAGAATTATTGATAATTTATTTTCGCCTTTGTTTCCCATTCTTTTGTCAGACAATTATACCCATGGCGAACAATGAGCCCTTTGATGACGAGATGGACATAGATGATGAAGAGTTAGTGAGTGATCTTGGTGAAGCTTTTCTTCTGAATTTTTGTAGAAAGGCATCCACTGCGTTCTTCCATGAATACGGTTTGATCAGTCATCAGATTGACTCCTTCAATGATTTTATTAAGAACGGAATCCAAAGGGTCCTTGATTCTTTTGGAGATATTGTAGTTGAACCTGGATATGATCCGTCAAAGAAGGGTGATGCTGAATGGCGATATGCTTTGGTGCGGTTCGGAAAAGTTACACTCGAGCGCCCACAATTCTGGGCTGGTGACAAGTTGGCCGAAAGCGGGAGGGGATTCTTGAATTTGTTACCGAGACATGCTCGACTACAGAACATGACATACTCATCAAGAGTGAAAGTGAACATCCTTTTTCAGGTAAACACTGATACCTGCTTCCGTGCTGAAGATATCACAAGATTCTTTTTTTTGGGTAGATATATTAAAAGATTCTTTCTCGCAGGTGTTCTTTAGTATTTGGGTTCTCACACTAGTATTGCTTCAGAGATTAAGCATTTATGTTAATTATAAAATATGTCAGAAACGGTGAATAAAGTCAACATGGATTGGAAGTTTAATTTATCTGAGACATGAACCTGGCTTTGAGTCAACATCTTACTCTGTCAATTTACATGATGCTCATTAATATGTTTTGCACATGTGTTGTTTAGTTCATTTGCGAGCATGATAAATAGCTTGTATTTGGGTGGCTTCTTATGATCTAGTGTGAAAACTTACACAATGAGTAATAATCCATAGAATTTCTTTTGGTTAATGTAATAATTAATAAAATTGATAATGCTAGTAGCTAGAGATGACCAGTCTGTAAATGCTTATCACACTACCTCCTCAGATAATGGGTGTATTGGAGGTCTTTTAGATTTCTGGGGTCAGGCAATTGTAACTTATACTTTTCATATTATATTATGTTCCCATATTTTACCATCTACTGGAAGTTTCTCTTGCCATTTCTGTAAGTTTGAAGCCGATAACCATTCATAGAATGTCTGAGATCAGCACCAGTAGTTGCACTTTGGGTTTTTGGACATATTAGAAATGGATATAATATATATTTTTTTGTCAGATCTACACCCAGAATCTGACACGGGGCGACAAATTTAAAACAGGAAAGGAGCAGTATGTAAATAAGGAGATATTAAAGACTGAGAGTAAAGAGGTCATAATGGGAAGGATCCCAATCATGGTGAAATCCGAGCTATGCTGGATGAGTGATGGTGAAAAAGGTGACTGTGATTTTGATCATGGTGGTTATTTCTTGGTCAAGGGTGCAGAAAAGGTGACTTCTAGTTTGCGCTTGCAGTTCTATAAATCTTATCTGCATTGTTGTTGCTGTTGCTTACATGTGTAAATATGTGTGTGTGTGTAGAGCACTTTCAAGCATTTCTGGTTGAAAATAGTTTTTTAACCTTTCTTTAATATTTAATTCAGTGAGTTGTGGAGATATTAATTATTTATATATTTCTCTTCGGCTTGATTGCTGTTAGAAATGGTTCCTTGAAAAACCACTTGCCATGGAATGGATAACCATGTATCCTACTACTCTTTTTGAAGGCATGAATTTCATGTGTACCCAAATATTTTGTAAATGGAAATATAGCGGACATTGAGAAGGGAGGGAATCATGGTGATGCAACGAGTCTCCATAGAAGGAGATTTACCCCCATAGAACTTTTTCTTAGTAGTGCTTAAACTTCTTCCATTTCTCCCATTTTCATGATTAGGAAAAAGCGTACTTACCCAATATATATATATTGGGCAAGTATATATATATATATATATATATATATACCTTACCCAAAAAATGATGAGGAAAAGCGTACTTGTCTGTTTTAATCTCAGCAATCTTTTCAAAAACTCACAACCTTATTAGTTTTAGCATTTTTTCCTAACATTCTTTCTCCGGTCATTTGGTAAGTTTATTTTGCCGTTTGTCACTATTTCTTGGACTGTGGTTCATTATCTGGTCAGAAATAAAAATTGCAGATTTTATTTCTCGGTATCTTTTTTAGTCGTCTTTTAATCCTTGCAGACATTTATAGCACAAGAACAGATCACTTTAAGGAAGCTGTGGATTTCCAGCAATCAAGGTTGGACAATTGCTTATAGGTCTGCATGGAAGAGGAAAAGGTTATATCTTAAGCTTGGAGAAAATTCAAATTTTGAAAATATTAGAGGAGGAGAGAAAGTTCTTACTGTATATTTTATGTCAATGGAGGTACCTGTGTGGATATTGTTTTTTGCTCTTGGTGTGTCATCAGATAAGGAAGTTGTCGATCTTATTGATTTTGGCCATGATGATGCAAGGGTTGTGAATATATTTTTTGCTTCTATCTATGAAGCTGATGATAAGTGTGAAGGATTTCGGAGAGGAGGTAAAGCACTTAATTTTTTAGACAGGAGCCTTAAAAATTGCAAATTCCCACCAGCAGAATCTATTGAAGAGTGCTTGAACAACTATTTATTTCCCAGTCTTATAGGCCTCAAGCGAAAAGCTCGTTTTCTTGCATACATGGTAAAATGTCTGTTGGATGCATATACGGGACATAGGAAATGTGATAACAAGGATGATTTTAGGAACAAGAGGTTAGACATGGCTGGGGAATTGCTCGAAAGAGAACTGCGGGTGCAAATACTGAATACCCGAAGGCGCATGATGAGGGCCATTCAGAGAGATCTCTATGGGGATCGTGATTTACGTGATGTTGAGCACTATTTCGATGCTTCCATTATTACAAATGGCCTTCAAAGGGCCTTTTCAACTGGAGCATGGTCGCATCCTTTTAAAGCAGAACGGATATCGGGTGTTGTTGCAACGATTAGGCGAACAAATCCCTTACAATCCATTTCTGACATGAGAAAAATGCGTCAACAGGTCAATTACACGGGGAAAGTTGGAGATGCTCGATATCCGTAAGTAATCCCTTTGCTGCTTATTCCTGATTGGCATGAGTTTAACATGTTTAAATAGCTTATTTGGTTCTTTGCTAATATGTTAATTTGTTACACATCTACCGATTGTAAAAATCCCATATCTAATTCATTTATGGATGCAGGCACCCCTCACACTGGGGCAAGGTATGCTTCCTATCTACACCAGATGGGGAAAACTGTGGTCTTGTAAAGAATCTGGCTGCTACTGGACTTGTGACTACAAATGTGTCAGAACCTCTTGATATGTTTTTGTATGACTGTGGAATGGCAAATGTTGCAGACAATACTTCAACTTCACTTTGTGGTTTAGTTAAAGTCTTCCTGAATGGGGAGTGGGTTGGTATATGTAATGATCCTCAATCATTTGTTACAAAGCTAAGGAGCTTGAGGCGCAAGAAGGTTATTCCTCCTCAGGTACTTCCTAGTTCCTAATTTGTGCAACAACTTTGTTGCTATCTTCCTCTGTATATTTATTACATTTTCCTTAAAGTTGGTCTAGAGAAATTAATGGAATCAGTCTATGACTGGTAAAACATTGTTTTCACTTGGCTTGCCTTGCCTGTCATTTAAACTGAAATACTGCACCGTTATTTATTGCCTAGCCTGTTATTTGGACTGATATATTGTACCTGTATTGCCTTTCAATCGGAGTAGATGCAAAAAATAATGCTAAAATCTCAACCTTGAATGTTCTGGGGCAAATCTAGAGGCTAATGAGTTCAAGTGATCATGAGCCATTTGAAGCACTTTGGGTGAATCTGACATAGCGCTGAAAATGTGCGTTGCTCTCCTTTCATTGAATTTAAGCATAAAACTCATTTGGAGAACAGAGGAGATCTTGGAAATGGACAAATTCTATAAGCTTTTGGCAGTTACAACATCTTTAGAATATCTTTTTGAACTTTTGTATGTCTAAGCTCCATCGGTTTCCTGAATATACATTGTTTCTGAATGCATTCAAGAATTTTGCCAAATCCTATTTTGGTCTTCCTATTTCAAATTGTTTCAGATGTGATCTTGAGCTCGCATTTTGTCTCTATTTTAAAGATAGACACATCTCTAATCATAGAGTTATAATCTAAACTATATATCCATTTCCGCTGTCATCCTATATATGTCAAACCCACGAGGTGATCACTGGCATTGCAACTCAGTACAAGCCCCAATTACATATGATCAGCTTTTTCTGAATGCGGTCCCATAGTGTTAGTCACTGAAACTGTAATCAATGAATCATGTGCAACTATGGAAAGAAGCATGAATAAGATTAATGTATTATGCCTTGTTGCATCTGAGAAAGAGGGCACAGCTGGTAAGCTGGTCTGCGTAGTAAGCTGGTTTGCATAGGCATGTAGTAATTAATATTTTGAGGGTTGGGAAAAGGAACATTCCTTTTTGAATCTTTCATCCAATGACTTATTAGCAAAGCATCGGGTATGAGTTTTGTGGTTAACTTTTATTGGCTCTCAACTTTGTAGGTAGAGATTAAATGGGATGAGTACCAGGGAGAGGTTCGTGTATTTTCAGATGCTGGAAGGATTGTTCGTCCTCTTTTGGTTGTTGACAATTTAAGAAAGATCAAGTCATTAAAAGGGGACAAATATACATTCCAGTCTTTACTCGAAAAGGGAATTGTCGAACTTATTGGTGCAGAGGAAGAAGAAGATTGTTGCACAGCATGGAGTATTAGCCACCTTATAAGACAAGAAGAGTTGATGCAAGAAAGGAAAAAAGAGGTGTCAGAGAAACAATATTTGAAGTACACTCATTGTGAACTTGACATGTCCTTCCTCTTGGGTTTAAGCTGTGGAATCATTCCCTTTGCTAATCATGATCATGCACGAAGAGTCCTTTATGAATCTGAGAAGCATTCCCAACAGGCAATTGGCTTTTCAACAACAAACCCCAATATTAGAGTGGATACGCTGATGAATCAGTTATACTATCCACAGAGGCCACTTTTCCAGACAGTGGTATCTGATTGTCTGGGTAAATCAGAATTGTCATATGGCCACAAGGGAATGATACCTAGGCCTGAGTTCTTCAATGGCCAGAACGCAATTGTTGCGGTCAATGTTCATCTTGGGTACAATCAGGAGGATTCATTGGTTATGAATCGGGCTTCATTGGAAAGAGGCATGTTCAGATCTGAGCACGTGAGGAGTTACAAGGCTGAAGTTGAGAATAACGAATCTGCTGAGAAGAGGCGGAAGTCTGATAATTGCATTAATTTTGGGAAGATACAGAGTACACTTGGACGTGTTGATAGCCTGGATGATGATGGCCTTCCCTTCATAGGGGCCAATTTACAGAGTGGAGATATTGTTATTGGCAGGTGTGCTGCTGATTCTGGGGCAGATCATAGTATAAAACTTAAGCACACAGAAAGGGGCATGGTTCAGAAGGTGGTGCTCTCTGCTAATGATGATGGCAAGAATTTTGCTGTTGTTTCTCTTCGACAGGTAATCATGCATGACAACTGACCCCTTTTATTTGTTTATTTTGTTTTATATTTATTATTATTTTTAATTCAAGTGCATCTGGTAACTTTTCTTTTTCTGGGCTATAAGATCTACTAGGTCTAGTAGGGATTTAGGGTCTCATCCAGCATAAGTTGTTTACAATTATCACTAAAGAATGAAGTCACCTACAATTATGTTATGATTTTCAGGTTCGTTCACCATGTCTAGGAGACAAGTTTGCTAGCATGCATGGGCAAAAGGGTGTCCTTGGTTTTCTGGAGTCCCAGGAGAATTTTCCCTTTACAAAACAAGGGATAGTGCCAGATGTCGTCATAAACCCTCATGCGTTCCCATCGCGTCAAACGCCGGGTCAGCTACTTGAGTCTGCCTTGGGAAAGGGCATTGCTTTAGGTGGCCCAGTCAAGTACGCACTCCTTTCTCTACTCCTTCCATCGACGACATCACTAATCAGTTGCACAGGTAACCTATTTTTATGTGATTAAATCTGTTAAAATTGCATTGTTCATGATCCATCAGTTCTTAGATAAGTTGAACTTGAATTGCAGAGCTGGATTTTCGAGGTGGGGAAATGAAAAGATGTACAATGGTCGAACGGGTGAGATGGTCCGCTCACTGATATTTATTGGCCCTACATTCTACCAGCGCCTGATCCATATGTCTGAAGACAAAGTAAAGTTCCGCAACACGGGACCTGTTCACCCACTCACGCGGCAACCAGTGGCAGATAGGAAACGATTTGGTGGTATAAAATTTGGTGAGATGGAGAGAGACTGTTTAATTGCACATGGAGCCTCGGCTAATCTCTATGAGCGTCTTTTACTCTCAGTGATTCATCTGAAATGCACATTTGTCCAAACTGTAAGAACATCGCAGGTGTCATCCAGAGATCTGTACAAGGTGGCCGGAAAATCAGAGGTCCTTTTTGTAGGTCGTGTGAATCAGCTGATGATCTCGTAAAAGTGAATGTACCCTATGGAGCAAAGCTACTCTGTCAAGAGCTTTTCAGCATGGGAATTAGCTTGAAGTTTGATACGAAAATCTGTTAGGATTTGAATCTGCAGGGAATTGTTTTAAGGACCTTTTCATTAATCTACCTATCTCAGCTGTGAATAATAATTAATTTGGTTAGTTGTAATACATTTGATCCCTGTTAGAAGTTGTGCCCTGGGCTGGTCTCAGCATATGGCATTGGAGCTTTATCTTGTGGTGGTGTTATTTGTTTTTATCCTTCCAAAGAAACAGATGCTCCATTTTGTGTGTGAATATTCTAGACTCGAACGTCACTCCTTATGTAACAATTAACTAGCGATAGGATTGGAACAAGACCCAATAGCCCATCATTGACTTTAAGCGTTTCTGATTTAAGATTATGCTTGTGGAAAGATGGTCTGCTGACTTTGTGTGGTGCACTCCTTTGACAATAGTCTAAAATCTGGTCTTTTAATTCAGTCCATGAATTATTGTGGAAGATAAGTAAAAGACTTCTGTCATGATCATCTTTGAATTTAGGAATAATATTCCTAGGAACAAATCTAACCAGTGGGTTGGAGTGGAAAATGTGGTTTAGCCGGCATGTTTCTCAAGACATTTGGCTCTCTCACTTTTGTCGTCATCATAACTGTACACCATCGTTTCGGTTCAAGGAAAATAAATAAAGATAAAAAAATAAATATTTTTACTTATAAATAATTAAACAGATATTAAAATCAGACAATTCAAACAGGCCAAAAAATGCTTTGCAAGATTCTTTCGATTTTCATGTGACCCAGATCACTTGCACAATCCTAGACCGACATGAACTCAGGGGACCACTTGTATGAACCCAGATTTGCAGGCTGAACCCGAGGGACCCAGATCCACTAATGCGTGCATAATGAAAACTTGTGAGTCCACTGGCTGGGGTCATTGTTTGCAATCTCTTGGCTCACGCTACTGGTGAATGTTGTAGACCAGGCGGTCGCGTCTGGTGGTCTGCATAGAGAAGCCAGAGGTGGCGGCGGTTCTAATTTGGTGTGGTTGTTGGGGACGGTGGCTTCCTAAGTGTTAAGACGGTGGTTCACTGCATGACCGCAATGGTCGCGGGCAGTTCAAAGAAAAACATGGGTATTTTGTCATTTTAGCTCAAGTAAACATGGCCGAGTTAACTTGACAATGGTATTCCTAAGGAATTGCATTTTAACGTGAATTCCATCTATGAAGCTGGCATGCCATAAACATATGGTGAATGAAATTCTTAAAACAAAGTTGCATTGGTTGCTTCCATATATGTATATATTTGGCCAAATATTCCTCCGATATATCAATTTAATTTTCTTACTAAATACAATTTATAGCTAGTTAAATAATAATAATAAAAAAACAATTTAAGGAAAAGGATAATTGAACGTGCTCAATTGAAATGTGTGAGTTAGTGATCATATGTTGGTCCCGAAAAAATAACCAAGAGGGGGGGTGAATTGGTTATAAAACTTTTTTTTTTTAAATTTAAGCAAATTCTCACACACTTGGTTATATTATTAAAATGGCCTTTGATCTTCTTGAAATGAATGAAGTTGATGAACAACTTCTTTAAAACAACAAACCAAAATGATCCTATATAGATAATCTCACGAATATTTAAACTAATGTTTGAAAATTTTCTCCTTGGATCCTTCTGATCAACTCTTTGACTCAAGAACAATAAGAACAACACTCTCTGATTAACCTTCTGACCGACGAACAAATGCAATAAAACAAATTAAAATTGCACAAATTAAAGAGAGATGAGTAAGAGAGAAATGCAAAATGATTTATAGAGGTTCCGCCTTGAGCGTCAATCCTCTCTTCCAGCTCCAAGCCAGGGTTACCGGTAATCCACACCGGTTTTGTTCCACTAATTCAATCAATAAGAATAGTTACAAGAAGTTCACAATTCACTCAGCTTGATTCTCTCAACAACCAATCTACTGAGCCTACTTGCAACTCACAATCACTCAAAAATGATTTAGCAAAATCTGAGGAAAATATAGTAAAGATCCTCGACTGTTTTTGATCAAACCAAATGAACAATAAAGAATATGACAGTGATTTCGCTCTTGAATGCTTTTGAATTCTCGTAAACTTGCTCTGTGTTCTATCTTTTATTTTTTTTTTATTTATGTGCTTCGTATATATTTGTTCTCCTCAACAACTGAAAACAATCTGCTGCCGTTCCAGATGAACTTGATTTCCTGATATTTCGCAAAATTGAAGATTTGTTCCTGATATTTCGAATACAATATCTCTTCAAGCCTATCTTCACTTGTATTTAAATTTTGAACGTCTGATAAACTTCCTCGAGATTGAGATAACTTCAGATCTCTATAATCTTGCATAACAATCTCAAACAAACAAATTTAAATATTCCTCTTGTTGATCACGTCTTGGATCTGTTCAATGTATCACGTCTGGAACATTTATTTTTCGAATTTTTAGTTTCATAAATTTCGAAATCCAACTAATTTCTGATAGGCTCCTGATTTCTTGGATATGTATTATGATTCCTTTATGTTAATCATAAAAGAGTTCGAACATCACTTGCATAGTTTAATCTTATTCCAATTTAAGTTTCAGATCTCTTAGACTTTCTCAATTTATTTTAGTTCGAAAATAATACCCCTGTGGATCATGAACCAACTTTTGTGGAACAGATTAAATATATTTCCCAAATATATTCAATCATTGGAGCTAGGTCTTCAACATATCAAATAACGTGTTTTTCTTCATATCGCACTTTCTGACATTCCTTCTGCCTTTCATCTGTTTACTTGTTCATAACAGATGTTCCTTCTACCGAAGCTTCTGACTTTCCATTTTTCCTTCTGCTAAACCTTCTGCTATTTGTCATAAATATTCGAATCTTCTTGAATAAACTTTCTGGATAACTTTCTGACAAAACATAACTTAAGATAATTGTTATTTCATTATTTTTGTTATCATCAAAATCCTTGATTGAGAGAAACCAACATCATACCAAGAGAATGTAAATGGCAATATCTTATTTAGCATCGTAGGTGTTGTGTTAGCTTTTCAATGGTCTTTTCTTGTTAAGATTTTTTTTTATGTGAGTTTCTTCATTTTAGAGGCTCTATATACCATTTTTCTCTTGGTAAAATTTAAAAAAATGAAACAATTTTTTAGGAACCCTAAAAGAAAAAAAACTTAATGGTACTAATATGTTTCTTGTCTAAGTGAATGGCAAGCAAAAAACTATTGAAGTCTTTCTTCATTAAAGGCCCCCAAATTTTACAAGACACTCGGTACTAGGAATTGTGTCAAGAACTCAAGAAAGTAAGAGTATATACAATTAAGGTCCTTGATATTATCTAAGATGCTAAAGATTTTACTTTTTGGAATTCGTTACCATCATGGAAAGTCTTTATAAAATCCAAGGTTCTTCATAGAGGATCCAAAAGTTGTTTTGTCTTTCTAAATTTTTTACTTGAAATCAACCAATAGGAAAATGAATAAATAATATTTGAGATCCTTGTAATATGTACATCGATAATAATCTCGTTTGATGTTGGTAAGTGACATGTAACTTCCTTAAAGATCTCTACCTCTTAAGCACTTCTTTATTTTATCAAGAATCCTTTATTTTAGAGACCCTAGGTGTCATTTAATACTTTAAATATTATCCATTCATTATTCCATTGGTCATTCCCATAATTGCTAACACTGGATAATAACTTTTTGGGTCCTTCATTATAAGGATCTTATCATAGTGGTGAAGAATCTCAAAAAGTAAGTTTATTAAGACCTCTATTATACATCTCTTGAGGGAAAAAAGATTCTTAAGGGGCTAAGATGACACTAGGATCATAAATAAGGTTACTTACCACTGTACATGTTGTAACAAATCATGAAGGCTTATTTAATTAAACAGTTTGTTGGAAATTGAGATATCTTGCTAATTACTTAAATTTTGGCCATGGTTAATAAATTGAGAAAAGTGTTAATAAACCAAGTATGCTTAATTTATTTGACCTCGATCCAATTTTCACTTGAGTTATGACTTGACAAAATTAAGTTGTGTTTGATCTTCCCCTCTAATAATTTATTGTTATAACCTCAAGCTTCACCACAATTTGGCTTGATACAAGCAAAGAGGACTTTAACTACCAATCGATCAATGAGTCCTTTTAAATATCTCTAACATGATTTTATTTGGGAAGCATATAATTTTCAAAATAAACGATGATAAGTAAAATTGGTCTTGCTAAAATCAAGGTACTTCATATTCAAGCTAATTCATACAAGAGTTCAAGCCCAAATATCCATACTTGAATACCAACTTCTAAAGAGTTACTTTACTAATTTTTCAATCAATTATTCAAAGTTTAACAATAATAATTTGGGCAAAATTTTGATTGTTAGTAGAAACATGAGTAAAGTTCATGTAACTAAATGTGACAATGGAAAAAAGTTTAGATAATTAACTAAAAATGTGTAATAAATTAGATATCAAATATGAAATTTACCTGATTTTAGAATTGTTTCCATTTTTTTTTTTTAAACACCTATATGCCGTCTCGGTTTGATGGAGTCTGGTGTCCAGTTATCATAATCATAACAACTTTTGCATTGTGACTTCATGAAAATAAAGAAAATGAACACACGCGGGCTAATCTGAAAAATTTCCTAGGTGGCTTCTGACTGTTAGACCAGAAACTAGAGGCTTTGCTCTCTTACGCAAATGAATTATTATAAAATATTATCTATAGAATCTACGACGCATTAAGTTTTGTGAGTTAGTGTTATATAGGATATGTGACCACAGCACGGAGATGCTTGACTAAATGGAATGATTACAATGAAATATATATATATATAGAAATATGTAAAGTTTTATTTAACCAAACCGTTACCATGTGTTTGAAACGAGAAGAAATTGTAAATGAAAGTATATGTGGAAAAAATTCCATTAGCAAAAGAATTATTAGGTATTTCGTTCCTTTTGATCAGTTAGGATACTGAAATGAATAAAAATCAAAAGAATATCAATTATTACTCAAGATAAATAAGTAGAATATAAAATCATCAATGTGTAATATATATATATTACTTATACAAAAAGAAATAGATAATGTTAAAAGAGTAGATAGGGCATAATAGAGCGGTAAGTGAGTAGAGCCTATTTGTGAGTTATTTAAATTTGAGTTGGTGATAATTTGAATTTGACTCAATTGTTATTGAGTTGAGCTTCAATTTGAGCTGCTCAAATAACTATTAAGTTCGAGTTTTAAAATACTCGATTTGATTAGCTTGCAAATCCAATCAGGCTTTTTAAATTTTTCATAAAAAATTTACAAAACTTGTGTTTTTTTTTCCCTTTTTAAAGCTCATTTTCATTCCTTAGTTTTTTTCCCTTTTAAATCTAATGGTTTGCATTTATTATATTTTAACACCAAATAAACTAAAAACCCTATTTTATTCTCAAATTATTCTTATAAAAATAGTTGAGCCTAATCTAGTCGAGTTTGAACTCATCGAGTATCAATTCAAGTTAAGTTTAAGCTTAAAAATTAAAATGTAATAGAGTTCAAACCAAGTTCGAGTTTTAAGTTTTCTCGTTTGAATCAAGTTCAAAGTTGGTACTGTATCATTTTATCTCGACCCATTTACCAATAGAAGGTTCATCATTTTCATTTATAATTTTCTCATCATTTTCTTTTCGATTTCAAGGGAAAAATAAATTTGTGGGGTCTAAAATTTATATCATTTCCTATTCCTTTCCTCCATAATTCTATCTCGTATCAAAAGAAGGAAATTAAAAATATTCACCTGAATTTTTTTGCTCTTCGTTCCTTCTTCATATTTCCTAGTGTCGATCAAAGGGTCATAGTGGATTCAAATACTTAACCGTTCTTGAGATTCCTAAATCTTAAAATATTAACTTCTGCTTAATTTCAACGAGATAAATTATTTGAATTTTTTTTCTTTTCCCAGAAAACATGTATATAATTAGTTAGAAGATAAGGGAACAACTTTCAAAGCAAAATCTATTAAATCATAGAAGATATAAGATACCGACAATACATAAAAGACAAACAAGGTGACAGGCAGGCGTTGTAATGTAAATACTCCACAAATTCAAACATGAAAAATTAAAAAGAATTAATGACGGCTGCATGACACAATACTGATATATTTTTCTCTCTGTCTCTTTTTTTTTTTTTTAATTTATTTATTGCAA
This sequence comes from Combretum micranthum, assembly GCA_024138025.1. Classification (NCBI taxonomy): domain Eukaryota; kingdom Viridiplantae; phylum Streptophyta; class Magnoliopsida; order Myrtales; family Combretaceae; genus Combretum; species Combretum micranthum. The sequence continues at coordinate 112,739 of JAMXBD010003090.1, read as the reverse complement.
CTCCATGCCAAGGTCATCTGTAGAATAGGGTGTTTGCTTCTTTTCGTTTCTTCATTTTTTTTCCCTCCTTGCATGTATGAGTGCATGATGAAATTAAGGGTACAAATAACTCACGTTACAGATGAATTAGTTCGATTTTACTTGATTTTTATTTGCGTTTGATATAAAAAAAGTTTAGATAAGATTAGGTTTGAGTACAAACAAGTTAAAAATTAATTAAGTTTAGCTAGAATTTCATAATATTTTAAGTTGATTAGCTCGTGAGCTTGATTGTTTTTAAGTTAAGTCTAAATTTTAATCGAATTTAAAAATTAATGATTTTATAATTTGAAGAAAATATTTTTAGATAAATAAAGTTTAAATAAGTTTAATAGAGTCATGTTCCACTTTGTTTGGCACCACTTTAAATTAAGGTTGAGCTAAAAATTAAAAATTCGATGGTGTTTGAATCGAACTCAAGTTTATTAAGTACCATTTTGAATTGAATTTGACCTCAAAATTCTAAGTTTGACCAAGTTTAAGATGAATTTAAGTTTTATGAATTCAAATCGAGGTCAAGGTCAATCTTAGCACCATATTGTCTTAACTAGATTTGGTTACAATCTTAAATGAAATTGTATTTTTCATAAGTTGGCTCATGCATATTTATAAAAAGTGAACTACTTAAAAATAAAATGGGTATTAATAATTTAAATCTTACAATGGATAAAGAAGGAAAAAAATAGAAATAATTTGAATCTCACATGAAATACATTCATTTGTCATTCAATTTTGATATTCATCATATGAAACACAATTATTATATATAAATATATATGTGTGTGTGTGTGTGTGCGCGCCTTATAAGAAGATAGTTTGAAGCACCCATTCCTCTACATATAGATTGCTTTATTTGCAAGATTTGACCTCAATACATCATGCGAGTTGTCATAGAAGTGTCTTGGACTTAGCCGCTAGACCAATTCCTAAAGGTGAAATGCTCTAATGGGATGTTTGGTATGTAGAAATGGATCTAAAATGAAATCTTGATTTAGGATTCCATTCCTATTCTCTTATTTGGAAATGATTTTAAAAGATGGAATAGTAATTCACGGGAATTAGCAATTCCGGCTTTGAGAATGAATTCAATTCTTCCTTTGAAAAAGGAGGAATTATAAGTCCATTCATCCCTCATTAATATAAAATATATCAACTACTTTTTTATCCAATAACCTATATATAATCCATAATTAATATAAAGAGTATGTTTGTAAATAGACAATTCATTCCATTCCATTCCATTTCATGGATGTACCCCAACATAGGAATGAATTTCTCATTTACTTACTTATTCTATTTCTTCAATTCTAATCTATTATATTTCAGACGATTCAAATGTATCAAATGTAACATAATTATTAAGAATCTTAGTTAAATCAATATTTGAAACGATGATGGTTGGTTTTTAATTGTTTTTTAGAAAGGAGACCATTTTGATTCTTCATTTAAGAATTCTTAATTTAATCAAATAAACAACTGGATTTTTTTTTTTCATTAAGTGCTAAAACAACTAAAATTTTGTTAGATAGAACATTTTTCATACAATAATATAAATAACAATATATCGTATGAAGTAAATAGAGGGGGTAAGAAAAACCAAAGGCTAATAATCTCTTATAATGTGCATAAACTCCATTTCCCTTGTCATCTTGCTGGTTCACTAAATTTAGTTGAGGGTTCTCCATTATGAATAGCTATATTTTTTGGCAGTTCTTGTCAAAGAACTATGCTAAATCATTCAAGAAAACCAAGCTCAATATTCAATAAGATTACTGTATTGATGATATGTTGATGATGTAGGTCTAGTGTGGACATATTCTTAAGAAAAATGAGAACATAGTCATACCTACTAGGATAATCCACTTCTACATTAAATTATGCGGCGATGACTCCACTTCACACATGAAATTTCACTCTTCTCTCTTCAAATTTAATTAAAAATTAATAGAAAGGAAAAAATAATTATTATCCATAACAAAAAGTTAAAAACGAAAAAAGATATAAAATTGCAAATAACCAAATGGACTTCAAACATGGTGAATCTATTATTTTTAAAAAAGTTTTTGCTGAATTCCTTCAACTCATTACACAATGGACAAATTTTTTCGGAATGAAAAACGAGCATCCAATGTCTAGTTTCATTGTCTATCCATCCATGTCGATGATGACATTGCGACCTCTTTGGCGTTAAAAAGGAAAAACACAGAGGAGACAAAATTACAATTTCAAAGCATCAACAACGGCGGAAACCGTGTGGGTTCCATCCAGCACTTCAGTCCCCGTGTTTCAGAAGACCTTTTTAGTCGTACTTCGGCTTTTAAGGTCGTGATGATTAGGAATGGTGATGATCGTGCAGAAAAGAGAAAACTGAGATACGTTCAGAGAAATTATATAATTATCATTCTACTGTAGCGATATTATATTTTTAATATGCCGTCTTTGTATTAAATGCATAGAAACAAAGTATTAATTACTAATATATACTATATACATTGAAACTGTACTACAGTACTCATATTTTTAGGAGTATCGTATTTATTACATGCAATACACATTAAAAGGATTATGCCTTATATAATAAATGTGATACTATAATGGTAATTTAATAAATTTTCTTAGTTTTATGCATAAAAAAATTTGATTTCATCTTAAAGCCCTGATAATGCTATATCGTATATAATGAATGTGATACTGCAATAGTAATTGGATAATTTTCTTTTATAATCTGCAATAGTAATGGGATAATTTTTCTTTTATAATTAATAATTTAATAATTTGTTTTGAAATAATGATAAATATTTTAGTTCTATGTTTGACCAGGGTGGACATCAAACTAGTCCAGTGGCAAAACAGAAATTATTAGAAACAAGAGAGCTATAAAACTAGGAACTTTCCTTATAAAATTGCATATCCCATCTTAAGCAATTTAAAGAGATCTCATCAATATTTTAGCTCGACACAGCACAACACAAAGCTTCAAAGTTGAAATTATTATTCGGTATGGACAATGAGGTTTGTCATATAACAAACTAGAACTCATATATATATATACATATATATGTGTGTATGTATGTATATTTATTGTATTATTTGACTCCCTTCTCTTATTAAGTTTGATCTTCTTTTAATTCTTATGCTTTTTGTTGTTATGTAAATTTTACTATCATCTTCTCAAGAAGGAATCTGAATTCTGTGTGTTGGTTTCCTTCCTTCTTTAGTAAGCATAAGAATAAAAGTCATCTCTCTCCATTTTCATGCTCTGTATTGTGTGTGTGTGTGTTGGAAAATAATCCTTTTGATCCTGCTTTTATTATTTTTATAAATCTTATCAAGAAAATGAAAATTTCCAAGGCATTTGTGGCCGAGTGACATGAACACTAGTCTTCCCACATGATTAATCTAAATTTGATTTGCCTAACAGTGATTTTATTAGTGATTGAAATTGTTATAACCTAAGCTCACGGTAAACGAAGCAGAAAGCAGAGTTTTGGGAATGAATTTTCCAGAAAAATTGGCAAAGGAATTTGTGTAAAATCATCATGGGACTAGTTGTCGATTTGACTTTGAATTTTCCACTCCATTAAAGAGCTAATACAACTTTTGAATGCTTCTATTAATGATGTTTTTATAGATGCAAATGGATAATTTCATAACTGGGAGTAGTTATTCAATTTCAAGTTGAGCTTAGGATTCATAATATTAAATTACAAGCTTAATAGGTTTGAGTTAAGTGTAAATTTTAGTTGAGTTTGAAAATTAATATTATTATAGTTATAACGAAAATATTTTTAAATAAATGGAAATTTTATGTTTATTTAACATTATTTTGAATTAATTTTGAGTTTAGAATTGTAAGTTCAATCGAGCTCAAATGAAGTCAAGCTCACTAAGTGCCATTTTAAATTGAGTTTAACCTTAAAATTCTAAGCTCAAGCAAGTTCAAATCAAGTTTCCATTTAGTAAAGTCAATTGAGCTCATGGTCAAATTTAGCACTCTATTGTCTTTATTTGATTTGGTTACGACTTTAAATGAAACCAATTTTTTTTTTTTTTTTTTTTTTTTGTAAGTTGACTTCAATACATCCATATATTTGTGTGTGTGTAAAGTGAACTCTCTACAAAGCACACATTGAAGTTTGAATCTTACATATATAATGTTCGTTTGTGATATAATTTTGATATTCATCATATGAAGCACTAAAATTATATATATATTTTTTATTTTTTTCACTTAAAAAGAAAGGCATGCTAGTGGAATGATAATCTATCTCTTTACAAGACCATTCATCTATAAAAAATTTAAATATAGATTGCATTATTTAGATAATCCTAAGAATTGTATTTTGTGGTTTTATTTATTTATTTATTTTTTTTTGCCACTTAAAATTTGGTGCTAGTTGTCGTGAGAGTGTCTTAAATTTATCTGCTAAACTGACTTCTTAGGTGAAACACTACGATTATTGAATGCCCCAGTTAAATAACTAAGACGTTGGAGAGCTGGTTTTTTATTTTTTATTTTTAAGAAAAAAATAAGGAGACCCATTTCAACTGTTTATTTAAGATTTCTTAATTTAATCAAATTAATCACTAACTTTCATTCTAGAACATTTTTATACAATAATATAAATAGCAATATAACGTATAAAGTAGATAGAGAGGGTAGGAGAAACCAAAGGCCAATCATCCTCTGTTGACTCCAAACATCTGAATCCATTAAATTTAGAAGGATTTTGTTGACTTCCTTCAAATCAGGCGCATTTTTATGGAGAAAAGGAGCTTCCGATGTCTAGTTGCTTGCCTGTGTACCCATGTCGATGTAGATGATAAGAAAAGGACCTTAACCTTTTTGGTGTTGAAAAAGTAAAAAAGAAGAGACAAACCGCAATTGCAGAAGATGAACAACGGCACAAACCGCGTGGGTTCCATTCCGTGTTTCCATGTCTCACATTGGGCTGACTTCTTTTTTAAGTTGTGCTTTGGCATTTATTGTTGTGGCGATTAGGAAAGGTCCTGCAGAAAAGTTTGATTCTGGCATATTAATTGCGGCAGAAACAGAAATGAAATTAATGATAGGGTATTTTTCAGGAGAAAACATCTTTAGTAAAGAATAGCTATTTATAATGGAAAGAAATGAAGATTTCTTATATATTTCGTATTGCTCGGAATAGGTATTTTTTAAGTAAATTTTTTTGTAAACTCAACGAGAAAATAAATATTTCGTGATAATAAAACTAAAATATGATTACATTCCATTGAACCAAACATGCTGTAACTCTCTATCCTGATTCCATTACTAACATATTTACAATCCGTCTACTTTATATGTATAGTTATTCATTTTCTTTTCATCTACACAAATCTACAATTACAATATCCAATTAAGAATAATAACAATTTATGTCTCTATATCCATGAATTATTCAATGATTAATTTTCTAATTTTATTATAAATATAATTATCTTAAAATATCATATATATAATCATATTTCTCTTTATAATAAAGATAATAGGTATTATAAATATTTCATCTTTTATTCTAATAATTATTTATTTTATTTTTTATATAAAGTGAATATGATAATAACTATTTTAGCAAGAATATAATATACATAATGAACTGTTAGTTAGATTGTGAATTGGATGGTTTATTAACAGAACGGTAGAATATCGATGATAGGTATCACTTACTACTATAATAAATCTGATTGGAACATTTTTATTGAACTATTGGATTAATATTTCCCATTTGGAGCATTAAGCCTTCGACACGTTTGATATGTGATTACCGTGGAAGGAGGGTCCATAGTCGCATGGTTTGACCCGGGTGGACCATATTTCTCGTCCAGTGGCTGAATTGGAATTATATTGAAACAATAAAGGCCATGAAACTAGGAACCTTCCCTATGAAATTTCGTAATCATCAAGCAAGAGGGATCTCATCAGTTTGATTGTGTTGAGCAGAGGCACAATACTGAAAGTTGAAATTAGTATTCAGAAATAGAACGCTAAGGTTGTCTTGTCTTGTTAAGGTTGTTCTTCTTTTAACTTTTATGATCTTTTCTTAGGTAAATTTTATTATGTTCTTTATAAGGAATCTGAATCATGTGACCAAATCATTGTACCGGGTTTTTTCAATTTTGTTAGCATACTTCTAAATGGATCACTTTTCATCAGGTTCTTGGTCACCGCAGTGGGCTATCATTGAGCTTGAGAAAGAACCTGAAGATTTTATTTTCTGATCAACTGGGTGTAAAGCAATCAGCCGGGAATTAATGCAAGCATCGAAAAGACAGCGTTTTTGGCACTTCAGATGGAATCGATAAGCCTTCTGCGAAAGATCTAGAGTGCAAACAATGGTCCCTGAATGCAATCATAGACCATACCACATGCTCTGATGATAGCACCTTAGAAACCGAGCTTTCGGTCCAGACGTTCGATCAATGCTGTGCACTTGAAGCTCCAGCTACGAATGGTTCTCTTCATTCTCGTAGTTCTTTATCAACGATTACTCATTCACCAGATGGAAGTCCTACATCACGGTTAGATTCTCGATCACATCCCTCAAACGTGCGGCAATTTTCCAATGATTTAGATACAATTTTTGAGGTTTCTCGTACAGATGATGGCAATGATTTGACTCTTAAGTTAAGAGAGCTGGAATCAGCCATGCTGGGACCCTATTCAGACGATCTTGACAACTTTGGAATGGAAAATTTGGGCAAATCGAACCAAAATCTCCCGAGGAAGCCTATTCGAAGCATCTAATGGAGATGATTTCCAGGGGGACTTGAAGGGGATTATTCATGCTTGCGCAAAAGCAATAGAAGAAAATGACATGCTAAGAGTTGAGTGGTTAATGTCAGAACTACGCGCCCTATGGTTTCGGTTTCTGGTGAACCGGTCCAGCGTGTAACAGCATACATATTGGAGGGGTTTGTGGCAAGATTGGCCTCTTCAGGAAGCAGCATATATAAAGCATTACGGTGCAAGCCTGCTGGTGCTGATCTTTTCTCCTATATGCGCATGCTCTACGAGCTCTGCCCTTACTTCAAATTCGGATACATATCAGCCAATGGAGCTATTGCAGAAGCGATGAAAGAGGAAACGAGTATTCATATAATCGATTTTCAGGCAGCACAAGGCGCCAATGGTTCACCATGATCCACGCTCTTGCAGCACGGCCTGGAGGGCCACCACGCGTTAGAATTACTGGCATTGAATTCAATATCAGCTTATGCGCGTGGAGGAGGCCTTGAGATTGTTGGGAAAAGGTTGAGCCAGCTTGCAGAGTCATTTAAGGTGCCTTTTGAGTTCAATGTTGCCAGTGTTCCTGCTTCCGAGATTGAAATTGAACACCTTGAAATTCGTCCTGGTGAAGCCATTGCTGTGAATTTCCCTATGATCCTGCATCACATACCGGATGAGGGCGTGTGCTTCCAGAATCATCGCGATAGGCTCTTGCGCCTGGTTAAAAGCTTGTCTCCTAAGTTGGTGACTCTGGTTGAACAAGAATCCAACACAAATACTGCACCCTTCACTCCAAGGTTGTTGAGACGTTTAACTATTATCTGGCTGTCTTTGAATCAATGGATGTTACACTGCCAAGGATCACAAGGATCGATCAATGTCGAACAGCATTGTCTTGCTAGGGACGTTGTCAATCTTGTGGCATGTGAGGGATGGAGAGAGTAGAGCGTCATGAACCATTAGGGAAATGGCGAGCACGGTTTATGATTGGTTTTACTCCTTACCCCTTGAGCTCAGTTGTGAATGCAACAATCAAGAGTTTGGAAAGCTATTCCGAGAAGTATACCTTGAAGAGAGGGATGGAGCTCTCTTCCTTGGCTGGATGAACCGGCCTCTTGTGACTTCTTGTGCATGGAGGTGACAACCATTTGATGCTGAAGTTCACCAAATATCGATTTTGAACATTGTAGGAGAGGTAGATTCATTCAGTGTCTTTAGGACCTGTAGCATTAGCCACGGAATGTAAGAATAAATGACATGTAGCAACACATGAGCTTTCTGAATTTCTCATTTTCTGTTTGAAATATAAAATTTGATACTTAGGTACATATTCTATGAACATGTTCTGCTTCTCTGTAGCCTTTTCTCCTCCTTAAAACCGCAAAATGGAGTGCCAAGAGGCCGCATTTGGGTTTTCAGCATTTATGTTTTTCTTTTCTATCTTGTCTAGTTTAGCTCTTTCACAAAGATACTTTCTCTGCACATTTGTTGGTTTGGATGATTGCATGATTTCCTTGACGGAAAAGGCTATCTTTAAAGGTCAAGTTTGGGGTGATCACGAACTAACAGGTTCTTCCTCTGATACCGCTGGCTTAGTAAGTACATTTGAAAGAAAAGATGAATCTCTGGGCAGCATGACAATTTCAGTGAATCCCTGTCATGGTGAATAATAATATCACTCTAAAAGTTCCATATTGATCTTTGATTCTTTAGACAAGGGCTTAGGAGTAGCTGGTCACTACTTCATGAACCGACTAATGAGGCCCATTGATAGAACAAAGGGACGGACTTTCCATCCACTGAGCCTAGAAGTATTGATATGATAAGTGCACATAAACAAATATAGGGGATGTATTTGTGATTTTACCCTTTTTCTAACAGAGTACTAGAATAACTACTTTTACAAATTTCTTGCTGTCAAAAACGGGAAAATGGTATTAAAAGTATCTCTACTTTACAATTTAGGAAAATTAGTATATGAGCTTTCAAATTTTATATTTTTAATGTCTCTAGAGGCACTAGTATGAATAAAAAAAATAAAAGTAGAGATACCAGAAACGTAAAATTTAAAAGCTCAGGCATTAATTTGACCAAATTACAAAATAAAGACACTTTCAATACCTCTTTTCCATCAAAAGACAATTGCAATTTTTTATTGTTCAAGAATTGTAAACAATTTAATTAATTTTTATTATTCTCTTCTTTATCTGTTGGAATGTTAATCCATAATTGTTTAAATTGTTCTAATGCTTCTTGTAAAATACTTATTTGATTATAATAAAAGCATTCAATTTGCATCACGAAGATATATGACTTAGTGTAAAGAGATGGAACTTGTAATTTGTTCATTAGAATTAATGATCTCTCTAATCTCTAATGCTACTGATAAATTAAATCCTAAAAACTTGTTTAGAATTGCTTAGTTAATAAGAGAAATAATTTGATTATTGTGATATAACCAATTTGTCATGGCAAAAGAAATTATATTTAAATTGATTATTGATTTTTGAACTAAAATTGTAATTATACCTATTTGTTATTATTGGTTTCTTTGGATCCGATTGCCTTGTTTGTAGTCTTATCGAAATCAAAGTTTTAACTACCTTAAAAACTTGTCCCAAAGGAAATAGGCCATGACCTACTGCATAATGATGACAAACATATGCGGTTGCTATGCAAATATAACATATACGACTTATGTTCAGTGCATCAAATAAAGGCTATTATTATTGTTTAGGTGCAACACACAATACAGTCTTGAGTTCTCTAGACTTTAGGAGTACACGATTTCCCAACCAGGACATATGCACATAATACATTGACGCCAGTACTCCCATATTCTGAAGAGTCCCAACCTTATTGTTTCACTCCAAAACCATTACTAAATTGACGATCAATACTATTATGTCACGTTGGTACGCAAGAATCGCTTCTAATAGAATGGATTGGATTAGATTGGAATGAAATGACTGACAAATTCATTCCTATGTTTAGACAGTTACATGTAGTGAAATGAAATGAAATGGAATGGCTATAAAGTATATTTGTCAAAATTGTCCCAAGTAATAAATCCAAATAAAAATATATGATAAGATAAAAGGATAACACAATTAATGAAGCTAAAATGGAATCATGATTCCTAAGGGTGGAATCGAATTCCCTTTAAAGATAGAATCATCGATTTCAGGGAACCGAAATTCCAACTTCTAAAAGTGCATCCAAATATAATGAATGAAATCTGGAATCACGATTCCATTTCAGGTCTATTTCTGAATACTAAAAATAAATTAGTCCATTGAAACTTATTGTAAAGACGTTGCATACCATCAGTACAATCTAATTAAAACTTCCTTCCTTCTAGCAAATTGATTCGTATCTCGATAACTCTACAATCAATAACCTATCAACCCAGAAGGCATGCACGCAACAACATCAAAGCTTAGTCTGCCATAGCATCCCAAATTACTACTCTTATCAAGGCAACACAATTATCGATCAATCTTCACCATGCCTTACCACTAATAGCCTCAAACCGGTCAACTTCTTCTAACCACACTTGTAAAATAAGTGAAGTTCCAATGGTTCCCAACGTCTTCCATTATAAATACCTTATTCAATAAGTTGCACATTAAAACATTGTTTTATCTTTTGGCATTGTACTTATGTGAAACTTTAAGTGCTACTAGGAGCACTATATCGTTAAGGATCTCTTTTTTTTAAGAATGCTACACTTTATTTCTAAAGTCCTACATAATTTCCTATAATTTTTTTGGGTCCCACATAACAAAAATTATACACAGCATACTTTAGAAAAAAACAAAAAAAAAAACTTTGTCAGCTTAAAAACTGGTCCTTGTTAGGAGACCTTAACTTTGCTTAAGGATTGGATCCCAATACCAAAGGACCGCAAAAGAGGTCGCTGCTTCTACGTTTTCACGCCAAGCAACTGCCGTTGGAGATACTCTAATAATGTTTTGCTATTGCCGACGGTATCACTACTAAACTTTATTTTACTTTTTCTTTTCCCCTCCTTAATTTATAAAAGAAATTATAGTTTTTCCTCCCTTTTTTTTTATGCCTACCTTTAATTTTTTTCTCCCCCCCCCCCTTCTTTCCTCCACCCCTAATTCCTCTCTCAAGAAACAGCACTTGGGTTATTTTAAGGTTAAGGTTCATTTAGCACTGACGGCTCAACCATAAAAGAAAGGACAAAAACTCGATAGTATGTTCTCAGGGCATTTGGAGACTGATTCGTGATGTTATTTGGATGCTGCTGTCACCGAAAGATGATGCCAACTTCTGACATTATTAAAATCCCAATAAGAGAATGAACAAAGAATCTTCAATAGAACTTTATTTCCTTGAGGAATTTTTCTCCTACATAGCCAAACGAATTCGATGAGGCATTCACCGTCAACTCTCAATCCTATACTTTTTAAGTGAAAGAGATGCATATTAGTTTCATTGGCTCTCTACGCTACTATTCATGGGCTGTTCGAAACGCAGCATATTCCATACCATACATATATAAAAAAAAAAAAAAGATTCAATAAACATGATACATAACTTGTCAAATGAGTGGCGGAAAAATACCAATATATTTTAAACAAGAGAAATGGTACATAATATTTAGGCACTAATCATATCACACTAAATGAATTTGTTTTTTCCCCGAGAAGTATATGACTCTAAATGATTATAATACATGAAAATTCATCCATTTAAATACCTAATGAAGGCTATGGTCCAAAAATAAATAAATAAAAGGAACTAATAAAGGTGGTAAAATATATAAAAAATACTAAGTGTAAAAATTATGCCTTCATCCTAAAACTATACTATTTTTGTTTTGTATTTTAAGAAAAGCCACAACATTGCTCGATATAAACAAGCATTCACGTACCAAATGAAAGCACCTCAGCAGACAGCAGCAGCGGAAAGAACAGAGCAATCCACGCTCGTACAAAGTAAGGATAATAAAGCAAGCAGAAGATACTTCAGCGCAAAATAAAACAAAATGGGTTTGCCCACATCGTGTCATGTGGGAATCCAGTTTGCTTCCCTAAAATATAAAGCAGCCGAACGCGAGCACCACGACAACATAGACACAGTAGATGGTAGACATGGGAAAAAACATGCAACATAGCAGCCGACAACAAGAGTAGTTTTCGTTTACTTTTTGATTTTTAAGGGAAGGTTTGCTCTGGATCGTCCGATACCCACCGATCCCCTCCCCCGGGGGGCCCCCGCCCCGAACTTTCTTTCTATTATTCATTTGTCATTAATCTTTGTTTCTTCGGGTATGCAGTTTATGTCATTTGAAAAGTTCTGAGATTAGATAAAAAAAGATGGGAGAAAAACAGATTTAATCACAATTTAATGGCAAACTAACGTCAGATTTATATATTTTGGCCAAAAAGCTTACACCAAAATACAAGTAGTAGAAATATAAGTTACAATTGGATTAGTTAGAACTCATAAGGCTTGATTAGTTAAATATCATCTTGTCAAGAAATATAACTTGTAAACCAGCTGGACAGTGAAAACTGAAAAAGCACAAGATGTGCTGACCTGGGCAGTAGAAAGCAGGAGAAGCTACATTACAAGAATTTACTATTTTCCTCCTGGCGCACAGCCCGTTTCCTTTCCACATAAAGAGATTTAACAGAAGCTTGGTATGAAAACAAATATACAGGGCAATATTAGTTTTGTTGTCTGGAGAACAAATAAAACTAAAGGCAATACGTTTTGCAGATGGCATAACAAATATACAAGTGTGCTAGCCCTAATAATAATCAAATCAATGGCATCTTCAGAATTGCGTATGTTGAGGTCTTTTCACTCTGGAGATGAATCAAGGCCTTTAGCTAGGTAATAAAAAAATCAAGGGAAAGCCAAACAAGAAATATGAAGAGCAAAGACCTAAAACTATTTCAACAAACATAAGTATTCTTCATATAAGATATGGCAAAGAACATCCTTTTGAATTTTATGATGATACCAGGCCGAGTTCGAAATTTCAGCAAATATCTTTCATTCCAAGCACTAAATTACAACATTCTGATTCAGGATACAACATAACTCTCATCTCATGATACACTGATGGATTGAGCTCACACAAGTTAATGCTATATAAACAATTGGGAGATGATAGCACAGTATGGGGCTAGTAATAGAAAGAAATGCTCTCTGATTATGTGGCCAAAGCCACACCATCTTATTTAAATAGGTTTTGTGATAAATAACTTTATGGACCTGTTAGTATTCTTCCCATGTTTTGGGGATATGGGTAAGAAGAATGGTTTAGTGGAGGGATTTCAACACTATGGCCTCCATTGAAGTTTTCAGTAGGTAAATACTGATTTTTCCCACTGCCATCAACACCATAATGTGTTGAAACTGTCGTTGCTTGAAATGCCCTTAGATTAGAACCAGGAAATTAATATGACTTTGAGCAAACTGCGGATGCATGACTACAGATTTACTTTCAGTAGTGGAGCTGATCCCAACCCCAAGATCAAGGCTGATTGTGTCACCTTCTTCCAATCGCATTGGTGATGGTGCAGCTGGAGCACTTGGACCAGCCATGTCATGGCTGCTAGTTCTTGCAGTAGGTACATCGTGATTGTGTTTTCCTTCATAAGTTGTAATGACTGCTTTTGGATCATGAGATGCCCTCTCCACATGCTTTCTGACAGGGCATCCAGCATTTGTGCACTTATAGTAACTCCTGCAAAATGTACAAGTACGTTTAAGAATCCAGGGTTCCACACATGCTAAGAGACAAGATAGCATAAGGAGGAGGATAAGCCACATTTATGAAGGGAAAACACAATTTAACATTTATGATAACAAGTGCCGCCTTTATTTGGCAGATTCAAGAAAGTCCTACAGTATAGTCCACATGCATAACATAGTGAGAAAAATGATTTTCTCCATTACATAACAAATGACTACTTTTTGCTTCGAGAAATTGATATGAGACCTAGTTGACTTTAACATGCAAGTCCAAGGATCTTGTGACCATCGAAGAGGTTGAAATGGAGGAGGCTGCTCTAATTTGTTACCACAAAACAAGAAATATCTAGAGCTAATTTCTGCAACAGTGGCTACAAATTATGAGTGTTACCACTGCAAGTGCTTTCTCTTCAGCACAAAGGTAGCAAGATCAGAATAGAAACATTGGGATATAATCTTTTATGTACTGGACAATTTCAAGATATAATTAATGGTGTGCACTGATGTGAAGACCTTCTGTAGTGTCATCTACAAGCTTCCAACTTTTTGATGTCAAGCTTATCATATCACAAAGGTGTAGACACTCGGTGAATTTCCTGTCCGAGCAAGCTTTTATTTGGGACAGAATACTGTTGTAAACTGAATGCCACACTTACCTAAAGACCTTCTGAAATATCATTTGCAAGCTTCCTAAAGAGATATATATATATATATATATTTTTTTTGTTAAGCTTATGAATTCACAAAGGTAGACATTTGGTCAGCTTCCAGTCTATGCAAGCCTTTATTATCTGGGGATAGAGTCCTGTGGTAATGCTGCACTTGCTGAAATGAAAAATGTAGAGTCACCTATAAATATAATGTTTAGTTAATAGATCAGAATCACACAAATCAGCTATAATATTCTCAATAGGGTCTCTTGAATCAACTAGAAAAAGAATTTCCTTCATTGTTGGGTGGACTGCACACAGGCAGACCATGCCTTTAGAGGTGACAAGAGGTATGCTCCATCTTGATTTAGCATGACTGCTGACCAGCTAACTGCATGGCATACTTTTCAGATTACATGGTCTAAACTCCCAGTACCTGTTGGGCTTAAAGCCAACCATCAAATGGACCGCATTCCCATACAAAAGAAAACATACTATTGCAATAGATATATATAGGCCGATCATTTTTCCCCCCCTCTTTTCTCCTAACAATCATCCTACCTCCATGTGCTGTTATTGTTTAACATCAACATCAAGTACTCTTAAAGTTTGGGCAAGCGAATTTTAGGAAAATGACTATTTCCAGACCAATTCTACCATGCCTGAATTGGTGAAATTGGTTTTTCAAGGTGGTTTGCTTAAACTACAAAATTGTTTGCAGAAAAGGGCCCAACAATTACACAGGGTAGCCATGTTTCATGAACTCATACCAATTCTTAAATTACCAAGAAAATTCCCAAATAATTCTGCTTGATACCTGTGAACTGCATATAAGACGAGCCAATAACTCAAGTTGTTTGCACTTGTTGGATCGGAGAAACATTCTTTTGCACTTACACACAGGAAAACGCTCCCTAACTTAAGCCACACCCATGTCTTCTTGCAATATTTAGTCAGCAATATCCCTCATAATATTGAGTGACCTCTAATATTATCTTTCTAGCAATAAAAGGTATGATAACACTAAATTATTCTATAGGCAAATGAGAAGATCCTAATGGATAGACTTCAACCGAAGAAAGAATAGAGCATTTGTATCGATAGAAGTGTCAATCTGCTGTCATTGGGTAAACAAATTCCTGGATTATTGGCAACCTATACCCTTCAAAGCTAGTTACTTCTATGGGCTGCATACGTTTCTACTTCCCCCCCCCCCCCCCCCCCAACACCAAAACAACCACTCCAAGGGGTAAATATCACATGTAATTTCAAGCATCCCATACTGAAGTTTGCAGTGCTAGAGATTCTTAATAGTCAATATAAGCAAGATTACACGTGCTTGAAACTGTGAGATATTCACGGACACCAATTTAATTATAAATTCAAAACACCAGTACTCCAGTAGTGATAAAAAATCTTTGGAGATCATAATATGACATATAATGCTGAATGTTTCATCTGCCAAGCCATGTTAGCCACAGAATTCTTTCCTCTTTTTATTTTTTTTTTTATTTAATGATTAGCCAGAAAATTATGTCAATGAAACTCAATTAAGATGCTCAAGGTAAGTACACTTCCACCTATGATTTAATCCGGAACAAACATTCCTTCAATAAAACAATCTTTATGATTCCAAACTTCAAAACCAAGCTATTTATCCCTATTCATGCTCATCTTATTTAGGTGTGTCTTAAAGTTTTATTATTACAAACCAAATGGGAACCTGTGGCCTAAACACCAGCAAAACATCATCACATCCTTAAGAATTAAGAAGCATGAGAGTTGGGAAGGCAAGCAGCTTGAAAGCCTGACCAGTCATATACAAGCCTTCCACGGCATGTATCATGTTGAAATTTCAAAGAAATAAATAAAATTCCAGAGACAATTTCAATTACTAATCGCACGGCATACCTTGGATTCGGATTGCCTCTCACCACTTTCTGCCCATATTTTCGCCACCGATAACCATCATCCAATATATCTACCTCACTAACAGTTTGAACAACAACACGGCTCTCGAATAGGCTTGACAATTGGAGTGACATCCATGGCTCCCATGTCCATCCTCCTGCTTAATATGCTTTTGTTATTCACTATCTCTACCATAAAAAAAAAATGGAAAAAAAAAACCTCAACTTAATACCTTCGCTTTGAGAAGGGATCATCTTCATCAAGTTCATCATGAATATTATTTGATATAGAAGCAGTGATATCAACAGAATCCTCATTCCCAGTGATAGGAGATAGATCATGGTTAACATTTTGTTCATTCTTAAAAGGTAGCTGGCTATACATGTTAGATGGTCTGTCTGCACGATGAAAGCAATGATTTGAGCATCAGTTTTAACAACAGTAGTGAAGAAGCACAAATTACCATTCGACTTGTTCTTACCAGCACTCTGTGATTGACCTTTGTCAGATTTTTCCTCTTGGTTTTGCATCATAGTGCTAGCAGTAAAGCGCCGACTAGGTTGAGGTTTGGGATGATCATGTGTTCCCTTGTAGATGATTTCTGTAATATGCCCATCTGGTGCACGCTCAAAGAGCTTTTTCACTTCACAGTTAGGATGCGTACACTTGTAATAGCTCCTTGGAAATTCACTTCCTTTAACATGTTTCTGCCCATATTTGCGCCAGTTATATCCATCATCAGACAACCTCTCAGCAGCGACAGCAGATCCATATGCTTTTTGATCAGAATTTGACTGAATCCCAGGATTGCTGTTATCATTTTGCTGAAAATCCTCTGAATCAACTTCAGAAGGTGGGCTAACCCCAGTAGCCAAGTTAGAAGGTGTAGATAGGCTTAGCTCCTTTGAGGACGATGCAAAATCATTTCTGACAAAAGGCCTAGACACAAATGTTTGAGACTGCAACTGGCCTTGGATTGAAAGAGGTTGTGTGCCTTGGTGGTTTGACTCTGTGGTTCCCTTCAAATGAACAAAACAACTTCAGGTCACAAAAGCCCCAAATTTGCAAATAACAGATACCAGGAGACACATAAACTACTAAGAAAAACATATACATATATGTATACGTATACGTAGCAGGTAACAGAGAGCTCAAGCTCATATGAAACATTTTTCCTCAAAAAGAAGGTTCCTTTGTCACAGCTTATATTTTATGTCACCAAATAATTGATGGGGATTCATATTACAGTCACCAAGAAATATAGACAAACAATAAAACATTAGTCTTTGCCAACCCATTCAACTCAGCATAAACCATAATTTCAAACACTGTCAATAACATCAAGTTCCCGTGGAAACATGACCCTGAATATCATCTGTCCTGCTCTACTCAGTGTACAGCTATTTTCTTGGACACTTACAATTCTTTGCATACCAACAAAATGCAATATCTCTACAATAACCTCAAGACAGGCGCATAGTTTATATCTATGCAAGTGACACCATCCAGATTATAACTTTTTTTTTTTTTTTTAAAACTTCTATCCTAGGGCATAATCTATTTTCTGCTAACTTATTCCTACTAAGCGTTAAATTCAAGGTATTTCTTATCCTACACTAATTAAACCTTAGGAAAGTTATTTACCCCAAAGAAAAAAACCTTAGGAAGTTGCAACAGAAGAGCAGAAGGTCATGTGAATAACATTATAAACCTTGTCTCCCAGAAGACTTTTTACTCTTACAAGAAAAACAGGTTACATCCTCATAGATATGAAAGGAATTCTGCTGTTTAATTGTTAAAGCTTGAAGGCGCTACTTGTAAAGTTATTCTCTGCTCTAAGGGTGGTGCATATTTCCAGCTTCACCATTAATTAGCCTATTCCATTAGAAAACAATGAAAATGGTGGTGCTTTGAGGAGTTTACCAAGTTGGAGTTGGTTGGGGGTTTAAACTCGAAGGAGTTTGGCTCATCTTCAGCTAAGCTCTTGCCATTTGAGCAGGCTGTCGATGCCATGCATCCCTTGGAAATAATAGATCCATGCATCATGTGAAACTTTGCAAAGGAGCCTGTTGTTGGTGAAGGCTCTACCTGTGCAGAGAGGGAAGCACTACTATTATTACAGTATCTCAAACTTGCAAAAAAAGAAAACCAGAGAAAATTTTTTCGGGTGGGAAGGAAGAAAGAAATGCATAAACACAGTCAGAAGCATCAAAAAAAGGAAACAGTGATTTAATAGGTCTATTGTTTGACCAGCCACAGAAGAGTGGCACTGCTTGAAAATTAAACATGTGAATGCTACAAAAATGCATTCAAGTAGGATAATCAAATCATAAATTCAATAGAACAAACACAACCTAATCTATACAAGCAAACTCAAAAAGGAGGTAAAAAGACCAAGGAAAAAAACCTTAGAAAATAAACATGCAACATGTATAACATTCTTTCTCATAATTCTCAACAAACCATATATTTACTGAGAATTTAATGTTGGCCAGATACATAAGGAAACCATAGCTCTTAATATAGTGACTTCTAAGTGCCGATGACACCAGGTTTGCTTTCCCCCACTACCGTAATGAGGCATGCATTACTAAATGGACCCTGCTTTGCTAGCCGCCTATCATATCAGCATAATCTACAAAAATTTAATGCAATAGATGCTTATTGTAGCATATTCCTGCTCCCAATAAACAAACTGATGAGCTTCTAGATGCATTTAGAGCTGCCAATAAAAAAGGGCATACAGAAGTTGAGAACCAACTAAACAAGGAAGATTCATTATGTGAAAAACAACATCGCCATTTTTGAAACACAGAGCTTAATATATAAAGAGGAAGCCATATTCCAAATTCCACACTACACTCACAACGGGCATAAAACAGCCACCATGGATTATTGAACACAAGGAATCAGAATCAAGAGGGGACCCCATAAGCACCAAGACCTAATAATCATTCACACTCGCAAAAAATCAATTACAATGCCAAATATAAATTGAAAAGTGCATCACCACAGCAACACAAGTACATGGAACTTTCAAAATTTATAGAAAGCATAGAATATCTTTAAGTCGCTAATCATCGACAACTATTCACCTGAAGCCCTAAAAATTCTCCACCTACTAAAGTACCTTTCAAGTGGCAACATGCTATTAAAGAATTTTAGACCTATGTCACATCAAAATTGCATAGATATTTAAAACTTTACCTCTTCAATTACAAAAAATTGTGAAAATTTATCATAATTTTCTTCTAAATTATATGAAAATCAAAACTTCATCACTTTAAATATAATTTAAACCATCCAACTCGAAATTAATCGCAATTAAATAACAATCAGCTTTGACACAAACAATTTCTCACTACATTTCACTTATTAACTCAATTGAGAACTAAATACTCCTAAATTATCAACATTTCAAGCTCAAGAATTACGATTCCTGACGCTTTCACTTCCTTTTCTGACCTAACTTTCTAAGCATCCAAAACAGACAGAAAGAAAAGGCAGCAAGATCCGATCCGAAGAAAGCCAAAACCTAATACCGACCTTCACATTGGAGAGAAGAACCGGGGATTCGAGAAATGAAGTCGGACTAAGTCCCGGAGGGATCGTGATACAAGGTGACCGCGAGATTGGAAGCTTTGCCGGAGACATGAGCTTGTATCTGGCACCACCTCCACCGGCGGCGGAGGGAGGTCTGACATCGGACTGAGTGCGGGACTGATCGCGTTCGAGTTCGGAGCCACGAATGGGGAGCTCAGAGTCCATGAGAGAGTGTGTGGGAGAAAAAGGAGGAGAGAAGGTTTTGTAAGGAAGAGTGAGGGTCAATAGAGAGAGAAAGAAGAGGATTTGTTTAGGTGGAGGTAGGGTATTTCGGTAATTTCAGCTACAGCGAGATCCTTTTTTGTCTTAATACTTTTTTTTTTCTTTTATAAATTTTTCCTTTAAAATTAAATCATAGTGTGGTGAAAGATGGGTGAGACGCCGAAAGGTTGACTTGTTAAATAGATCTAAAAATTTTTTTGATTTGATGATTTGTTTGTGGGGTTAGCGGTTGAAGTAAAAAGATGAAAGGAAAAAAAGAATAAGAATAAAACGACAGGAAAAAAATCAGATACATCGTATGAGGAAAGAAAATATATTGGATCGGTACAGGTTGCAAATAAATCTCAAAATCTTTTAAAGGCATCTTAATCTGGATATTTTGGAACATAGCAACACATTTCTAGTTAAATTAGTGCTGTTGCATCTACAAAGGCTGGGACTCATGTCTACAAAGTTTCTTAAAAGAAAACTATTTAAATATAAATTAGATAATTTTAGTTACGTAAATAGCAATATAAAATTAGGTGTATCAAATACGATTCTTGATTTAATACAAGTATTGTATATATAGCAAAAGTTGTACATTGCTAAATCGTATGTTAGAATAGTAATTCGTATTTATACTTAAGACACATGTAATATATGTAATTCATCTATTAACATGAATATGCTATCATGCTTGTACATGAGTCACATGTACTATATGTGATTTATGTATTAACATGAATTGCATTTATAGTACATGAATCACATTTATAAGATGAGATTTGCATTGGAATTTTGATAATTATTTTTATCTAATTTGTATTTATGTAATTTTTAATTAACCACGTTAGGCTAATGCCATTGTAACCTAATAGCATCTATCTTGTTTCTCGAGTGAGAGGTCTCAGGTTCAAATCCTCATCTCTCGTTGTAATAGCAAAAAAAAAAAAAAAAAAGACTAAGTTTGTAATTATATAATTTATTGAGTTACATGTCTCTAAAAAAGAGTAAATAAATTAATAAAGATATTGTATATAAGAATAGAAAAACAAATAGTCAAGATGGTGTTTCTTTTATGTTTGGATTTTTGAAAAAAGAATAAAAGTTACCTAGATCAATATAAAAAGTAAGTAGGTAAATGGTGAATAAATATTTTTGTTGCTTAATTTTTTATGTAGACTTTTAGGTTTGGTCAATGAGTTTTTTATGTTAAAAGCCTACAAAAGAGAACATGTGAGCAAGGGGTATAGAGGGTTTTCTTAGCGTAAATACCCTAAACCTTTAGTCAGTAAAGGCTAAAGAGTTAATAAGATAACATAGCAACAACAAAAAAAAAAAAAAGAGAGGATTTGAACGTATATAATGCGTTAGGTGTAACTGTTGTTTCACATGCCTTGAGGGTATTATAGAAATCTTGTGGAGTAAGGATGTGGCAATGGTGCAGCCTCTTAGATCATGCTACTTGTCATACAAACTACTATGTGTGCATATGGACATGAGCTTTGTAGACTAATCTTGGGTTTAGGTTTAACCAGAGAGATCATGCCAACACTTACTACATCCACTTTTGTTAGTGGTTGGTTTGCATAGGGAGGTAGCTTTAGGTGGGCCTTCGAGCATTTAAGAATGACCTAAGTTTCAAGTCATGGTTCAAATCTTAGGTCTTTATAGCAGGGTTTAACTAGAAGCTAGTGAGCTACTCTTGAGCATTTGAAGCATTCACATGGCATTTATGGGCTTATTGTGGCTTGTTGATTTAGATTTCAGCACAAGATGTTAAGTACTTGGCAAATGGGGTAGCAAAATGGACCAAGCAAAGTCTTCATGGAGTTCATGAACAAACATGTTAGAATGAAGTAAGCTAAGTGGTGAGTGTGACCAAGTATGGTTTGTGTCAAGCCTAATCCGAACCAAAACAATAACTACTAAGGAAAGAAGAAACTTGAGTAAGATGGATAAAGTAGTGAATTGGACTGAGTAGGATCCTCAATAATATATAGTAGACAAGCTTGGAATGGAGTAAGTTAATTGGTAAGTGAGATCAAGCGTGATCTTCATTGAACCTTCTCGAGATAGCATGCTAAGAGTTGAATACACCAAGAGCCCCTTAGGCCAAAGCATTGAGTGACACATGTCACTTAAGCATTTAAGTGATGGTTATGACTTTTTTTTAAAATAATCGTCACTTTGCAAATTCAAATTTTGAATTTCAAAATTGTAATGTATGTATGAAGAGTAATAATGCTTTTACTTTGCAAGTGCATTTTGAAGCATTTAATTCTGTGCAAAGGTTGTGCAAATATAGGGGTATTGATGGTCATTTTTCGCAAGTTGAAAATTCTATTTCCAATTCTATCCTGCAATCACTTTTTAGATAAGTATACTTATTGAATCTATGGTATATTAATTAAGTTGGGTATTGTTTTTTAAGGATCTCAAGTACTAAAAGGTACTCTACCCTTATTAATTGATCAATAAAATCGAGTTATTATAATTAACTACCTACAATTAAACTAATTATAATTATCAATTCACCAACCAATATCAAGCTTAAATTAATTTAGTTGCAAGATATCTAGATATTTGAATCACCACTAGATTTTATCGTGTAATTACTCAAATATAATCCAATAAGATAATTAATTTCTTGATCTACAAAATTCCTATTTTAAATTAATATTTTTCTCAAGATTATTAATTTTTAACCCTAAATTACTTAACTAAGATCTCTTTCTAATTGATAGAAACCTATAATTGCATCAAAATTTGTGAATTCGTTATTAAATTTCAACCACACTCTTAGGGTTTATCTGTCATAAGTTAATTTTTAGAACTACAATTCATGAAAATGATAAAAATTCATAATTAGACTCAAGAGAAGAAATGATCTATTAAATTAGAAGGTATCACAATTACATGAACAATTTAGGGTTTATAAGAACCAAGACAAAATACTCTGCTATTTCATAGTTTTAACAATCAAATCACAAATAGTACATAAAGATGTAGAAGACATGAGTAAAAGCCCCTTCAATTGCTCGATCATACAATCTAAGTAATCTTCCATTTTTTAACTCATGCTTGCAATTTTCTCTCTCTCAGAACTTCTCAGATATATCAATTCTTCAATTTCTTTAATCTTGGACTCTATGTAAGTTGTTTTTCACCAATTTTAGAAGATTCGTATCAAATCTAGACCACCATGACCCTAACATGGTCATATTTATAGCTCATATTCTTTCCATCAATTTTTTTCGCAATATTTTTCTTCTTTGATTTAACACTAGCTTGTGTTCTATTTGTGTTCCTTCTTTGACATCCACACAACTTTAAAAAATGGTCATGTTCCACTTGTGTTCACTTTTCAAAC
Source organism: Combretum micranthum (assembly GCA_024138025.1). Classification (NCBI taxonomy): domain Eukaryota; kingdom Viridiplantae; phylum Streptophyta; class Magnoliopsida; order Myrtales; family Combretaceae; genus Combretum; species Combretum micranthum. Next base: position 89,473 of record JAMXBD010003090.1, on the reverse strand, counting down.
TTCAACATGATTAGCACAATTGTGCTTCTCTTGTGCTCAATATTCTTTTTAAAAACTTGAGAAATTTTCTTCCAAACTCCATGAAACTTGTCTAACTCCTTCTTTTAAGCTTGACTTCAATGACTTAAAAAATCACAATTTTAAGCAAACTAAGAATCAAATTCATGGAATTATTCATCAAATTCATCACTTCAAGCCCAAAATAACCCATCTTAATAAAGATTATTTTGTACCTATCAAGTAGATTTTTTTTTAAGGGATAAAGCCTCTTTTGATACATGAACTTTGGCTAAGTGGACAATTAGGTACCTAAACTTTCAAAAAGACCAATTTCATACCTAGCCAACCTTTTGCGCCCCTTTTCACTACCTCATCTAATTATTACTTAACACATGTCCATTACTTTAAGAGACAATAAAAGTATGAAGTAGTAAAAAGAGGCACGAAAAGTTCGGCTAGGTATGAAATTGGTCTTTTTAAAAGTTCAGGTACCTAATTGTCTATTTAGCCAAAGTTCAAGCACTAAAATGGGCTTTTCCCCTTTTTTTAATAATTTTTTCAGTTAATCAACTCCATCTAAGTTCTTGCTAGAACACATGGATGACTATAAACAATAGGATTAAATTAGACATTCAGTATGTGAGAAGCCATGCCTTTTCAATTCTACTATGACTTTTTCGTTACTACCACTATATAAAGGGTCTTGTTGGAAGGCGGGGTTATATAATAACCACGAAAACACTTTTCTTATTGGAAACACCCCTACTGTTCAAACAGTGTTGTGTCGGTAAAGTGTTCTAATTTATTAGCATGTGATATTAATCTAGCTTACAAGTTATTTGAATCAGTATGAAGCCTGGTTGAAGAACTAAAAGGAGGTTGTGCCTTTGCCTTGTTTACCCTAAGGAGAAGGTTTGTACTTCATTCACCTCTTTAAATATGAGGGTACTAATAGTTTGTAAGTCACTTTAAGTGTGACCAAGTTTTAAAGTTATATCTTTTTCATTGTGGGATGAAGGCATGTGGCATGTTCGTTCGTTAAGAGGCAGGGTATTTGAAATATCTCAAACCTTCACCAAAGTTAGAAATTAAGTTTAGATAGATTAAATGAATCAAATAAATTATAGGAAATAATTAGACAAGTTAGTATAATTAGACTAGAGATTAATTAAGTTGAAATTTGAGATTTCGATTCCTAAACCCCTAAACATGTTATTAAAATGTTTCAAGGATTCCTAAACCCTTAAACTTTAGCCTAAATTTTAATTCTTGAATCCTTATAAAAATTTGAGTTAATTTGCTTATATCAAAATAACCGTTCTTAAACCTAAACTCTAATTAAATATCATTTTGATCTAAACTAAATTATTAAGTTAAGTTCTTAATTTACAACCTAATGATTCTGAAATCATCTTCTAAATATTTCTAGAACTAAAGATATTGATCTGAAAATTACAAACCTAGTACTCTTATCCTAAAATATTTTTTTTATTTATCCTTTTCCTTTAAATTTCCTTTAACTTCCCTGCCTTCTCTCTCTTTTCTTTTCTCTTTGTCTTTTCTTTTTCTTTCTCTCCCATATCCTTCTCTTTCCTTTTCTTCTCCTTTCCTTTGTCTTTTTCTCTCTCAAATTTATCTACTCAATTCTCAAATTTAAACAAGATTAAAGAGGAAAATGAAGTGGGAAACAAGATCAAGGAAAGAAATCTAGCATAAACAAACTTGAAGAGCTTGGAAAAAGAAAAGAGAAGATAAAAAAAAAAAAAACCAAGAAGTTGTTTTACCAATAAGAGATAAGTCTTGTTTTCCTTGTTTAAGTTGTTATTTACTTTGTTTTAATTGTTGTTTGTGTTTGTATGTGTTGATTTAATTGTGGATGTATGAGATGGGTTGTTGAGGAAGATGATGAATAGTAGTTGTGGGGTTTAATGGAGGAATTGATAGTGTTTGATGTGTTGAATGGATTTAAAGTGTTAGAAGTTGTGTTATGTGTTGTATATTATTTTAATGATGTTGTAATTGAAGTAGGTTATGTTAAAAACAGATTAAAGTAGTAAAAGAAGAAGAAGAAATTCGTGTTTGGGAGCTGCAGGGGCAGCACGGGCTATGCTCGTGCCCTTGTTGACACATACGGGGCATGGCAAAGGCTGTAGAGGCCTTAGTCATTTTCCGTCACGCCAATAGGCATGCAAGCGGCCGAGCACCCTGTCGCTTGTTTTAAATAAAAATGATTTAATTGATTTAATAGGATTATTAACTTATTGGATTTAATATAAGTTTTAAGTTTAAAACGACATAGTTAATAAGCTTAAGTTTAAGTTTAGTTAATGAAACTAAATGAATTAAAATGAAATAAGTTAATTAGGATTCTATAAGGCATATAGGGATAATTTAATAAAACAATTGATTATGGCTTAACAAATGAAGTAAATGATTAACTCTAATCAATTTAGTTAAATTAAAGTTAGAATAAACTTAACTAATAAATCTATATTCAAATGGACTTAATAAACTTTAGTAATCTAAAATGGACTAGAATAACTAAGTTTTATCCAACTTGGCTAAGTTAAGTTAAAATAGGCTTAATAAATTGTAATTGGTTCTAGTTAATGAATTAGAATCAAGTTAAAATGGGTTAATAACTAATAATTAGATTATATTAATATGATAGGACAAACCTTAATCTAATAAGGGGAATATGTTATTTCAAATGTTTATTTGTTTTGAGTATAAATGTTTTGGTGACGTTGTTATGATAAGACATTATAATCAAAGAGAAAAAAATACTTTGACAGATAAAGGAGAACTATTCGTATTTTGATTGGTGGTATTCGTAGTCATAGCGGGGTTCCTATTTAGTGTCTGACCAAATGGGGTTTAAATAAAAATATGAGATAAGTAGATATTTAATTAGATTTCTTATATGAGTTTAATTATTAACGAATATTTGCTTCTGAGTTGATTCTCTTTATTTATCTTCTGATAGGGACTCCGATCAATCTTCTGTTCTGTTAGGATTCTGAATTAATAAGGTACACAGTAACTTGCATGTTGACTGTTAGGATAGGCATCCTAAAACGAATTAAAACTTAAACTCGGCTTAAAAATTGATGAGTATTGGTTATGCGTGTACCATTTAATCCGATTTAGGGAGCGGCAACTTTGTCCTAGTGGACATGGTAGTTTAGACGCTTAAGTTACCCCTGTCATGTGCCATGACATTTATAGGTGGCTCAACGAGTAGCTGATGGGGAAAATGGTATCGGTGTAACGTCTATCTTAATCGGTGAGAGGTAATATATTGAGGTTCACATTTATGGGACCGGTTGAACCCTTTTTATATTATGGACTGAGATGGGTAGATTGTGTGTAACGACTATGAATCCTATCTGAGGCTTTTATTCTTTTTGGTTATATCTTCTAGGAGATATAAGTATTCGAGCTACTTATATCAACCCCTAAGCGTCGTGTAGTTACTTAGGACCCATAGGCTTGTTCTGGAGTGTGAGTGCTCCCTCCGTGTACTTGTTTTATTAAAATAAAAGACAAAAAATTGCTATTTATTGCATTGTATTTAGTTAGACTTGTGTGCCATTTTTTGGGTGTTGGTGTCAGTATGTATTGAGTTTCGACTCATTATTGTTGTTGTTGTTCTTTTTATTATTGTGGTTGATAATGATTGATGGTGATGATGATAATGATTGATGATATTGTTGATGATGAGATGATGTTGATGGTTGATGATGATTGACGGTAATGTTTGGCTCAAGCTTTTGGGTGGTGATGATGAGTTAAGTGGATTAAGACCAAGGATTTTCATTTGTATTTGTTTTCTATTTTGTTTAAAAGCTAGATTTATATTTTAAAATTATAATATTCTTTAAGGGGGCTGTTAGAGCCTAAATATTTTGTAATTGTTGATCTACCTTTGAGAGTAGATTGTAAAATGATTTTATCAAAATTTTATTTCTTAGAAAGTTGGTTTGTTCTAGTGGGAGTAGAAACCTTTATTATGTTTTTATAAAAGTTTGGTTTTTCTGAACTACATCCAGTTGTTTTAGAAATCTAAATAAACAATTTTTATAATTAAAAGTTGATAATAATGTTCATTATAAACATATCATTCTAGGAAGCCTAAGCGTGTAATACTTAAGTATTATATGTAGCAGTAGTGCCTTAGTTAAACTTAGGGCATTATAGTTTTGGTAACTCACAAGTCACTTGAGTGCGACTGAGTTTGTTGAAGTTATGTCTCTTCTTCATGAGGTAAAGGCATATGCTTTATTTGCTTGTTTAAAAATGGAAGCCTAAATGGCCCGTCAGTCACTTTGTGATTAAGTAATTGAAGCTGGATAATATATTAGCTTAAAACAGTATAGAAAAAAGTACAAAGAAATTTAATACAAGTGGAGAAAGATGTATATTGTTAATAGTTACAAATATTTACAAAGTGATGTGTAATCAACTTGGCTATTCACAGAGGTTGTTAACTTTCTAAACTCTGGGCATACGTAGCCCATCAAGTTAAGCTAATCTATAAGTCCCATATCCTACTTGATATGAACCACGGCAATCTATTGACGCAATTCGATACCAATACATTTGATTTCAATTTCCAAGACTGTTCATGTTTGTATGGTAACCGCGACCCGTTGTCTATAGAGAGACAAGAACCTTGCTATCAAGCGAAGACACCACAATTGAATATGGAAAGTTCGATTGATAAGTTGAAAAGTTGAACACCACGGATTAGATCCGATAAGTTTAGAAAGAGTTCACTCAAGATCCTAAGAGGAATACTCCCAATTTTCATTCACAATAATCTGATTTATTCATACAAACAAAAGGGGTTTATATAACTATATGAGAGAACACCAAAAGACAAATAAGAAAATAAATTGTCACACAAGAAAAGCAGGTGGCCTTTAAATTGGAATTAAAAATTCAAGATGAATAGAAAGTCTAAGCCAGTCGAAAAGCCGGCGGCTTAAGTCTCTATGCTGCCGGCATAAGCTCCAAGGCCGGTGGTGTTGTGCTGGTGTTCCACATAGGCTGGCCGTAGAGAATGTTTTCAAAGCCAGCTTGCTTATTTAAACGTCGGTGGCCTATAATGAAAGCTGGCAGCTTTCCTTGCCAGATTTGATCCAATTTGCTTCAAACTTGTTCTGATCCATTCCCGAGCTTGCCTTAATGATGTGATTAGCTTGGATTCATTCTGGATTATTTGAAATCGTGTCTCCTCCTCTTGAACCTTATGAAGCAACCCGTTGATCGCATCCTTGAATCTTTTAGCTTGGGTCCTTGAAGCCGGTCCAAGTGGCATCACAATTGGATCTACTCTTGGTCTTCTTTCTTCGACTCCATCACTACTTCCTCTAAAACTCAAGTTGGGTCTTTCTAGTTGGCTACTAGCTTTTCTTAACCTTCTTGTAAGCCAATTACCTAAAGCTTTCTATAAATCAAGTCCTTAAGTTAAAAGCCTTGCATTTGACATTTGAGTCTCCATTTGTTAGTAAGCAGCTACTTTGAGGTTAGCTTGATTGTGAAGTTTCTCTAACATATCGAAGATTGCTTAAAGTTTGATTATGATTTCTTTAACTTGCAAGTTCAACTCTTAAGTAGGAGGGCAGAGGGGCACAAATTTGATTAGCAAGATGGTATGGATGATCATATGCAATAATAATCAATGAAAAGTTTAAAAATCTAGAATCTAATTCTAAACTTTGATCATAAAGGCTAGTGCACCTATCTACACTTATATTATAGAAGTTAAATACGGGTATCCCCTCCATAGAGATTAGTAAGTACTAATAATTGCCTCTCTCCTATTGATTAGCCAATAAAAATCAAGTTTATCAAAGCAAAATAACTATCAAATTATTAATCACAAGGCAAGATATACAAAAGATTTATCAAATTTGCAAGAGTGTCTAGATTTCAAATCCCTACTAGGTTTCTAAGCAATTACAAAAAAATATAATTTTGATTAAATTATTAGAAACTCCTTAATTAAATTGATATATGTATTGAGATTACTAATTTTAATTTTAGGTTAATTAACCAAAATTTATTTTTAGTTAAAACATCTAGAATTGCATTGTCGATTTATGAATTCCCTTATTATGTTTGACCATAATTCTAAAGATTTTTGGGACTATATGTAGCTCCCTCTAATTGTGTCAATATATTTACAAAAGTAGTCTTTCGATTAGTTAATGTGAAAGTAGATCAAGAATTAATATTTCATATTATTAATTCATGAATAGACAATAAAACACATAATTAAATCTAAGAAATGAATCAGTTAACTAAAAATAATAAAAACAAATCACATTGAAAACTTAAGGATCACTAAAATTTAGACTAAGGAGTCTACTCTTCCATGGTTTCAATAATCATAATATAAGTAATGACAAAAAAATATCAAATATAACATTAAAAACCCTTGTTACAAAGAATTTATACAAACTAAAGTGAAACTCAAATCTTGCCTTATACAATCTAAGTGTATGAGTGGAGTAGATTGGTAGATAAATGCCTAAAAAATTCATATCTCCCCCTAAATAAGGTTTTTCTTTTGCTAAATTAGAAGCTATCGTTTTCTGAAATAGGAATATTGCCTCTATTAAAAGTGGAAAGTATATCTTCAAGAATTAGAAAGTTCAATCTCTCCAAATATGAATCTTCATAATAGGAAAGTAGCACTTCTTCAAGAATAATAAGGGTAGATTTGAAATTTTCCTTATTTTGCAACAATAATTTTTCTTTCCACCAATTTTGGTTTCTTTCCTCTTTTGTATTAGACTTTCAACTCATGAAAAGTGAAAACTGACTTTCAATAAGATATGGTTGAAACTTAGCCATGTGTAATTGGCTGTGTTAAAATCAATGTTCTTCAAATCCTTAATCCCTATCACAACACTTGTAATTTCCTTAAACATAGAGAGGGGCGATAAAGGGTAGACACAGATGTGCTATGCCCATTCCGATCTTGGTTGCTGACATTCTTTAAACATCCTTAAAAAATTCTTTGTCACTTTTGACATGGCTTGATACATAGTTGTGTCTTGCTATTATCCAATTCACAATCCTTCTATTCTTGCACAATTTACTCCTAAACTACATGAAACTTGATTAAATTTTTCTTTTTACTTAAATCCACACTATAAAATCTAAAAACCATATTAGAAGCGTTTTAAGTGCTATTTTCATATAATTATGTATCAAAATTAACCAAATAAAGCACACTTTAGCAGTGATAATTAGAGGTCAACTACCTTCTATGAGGGTACTACCATTAATTTGAAGGTAATGTTGAAGGAGCTCTACCATGTTGCAATCCTAAAGGTAGTTTTAGGGGAAAACGCAAAACACTCTATAAACTTTAGGGGGAGCATGGATTGATACCCTAAACCTGGAAAGTCTGGTTTTTAACTCTCTGAACTATAAACAATTTGTAAATAGGGACTAGAGAAAGGATGGAATGTCCTTATTTATAAATTGTTTATAGTTCAAGGGGTCAAAAACCACACTTTCACTAAAGTTTAGGGGTGTTTTTAATTTTACCCATAATTTTATACACTCATAAGATGTTAAGTAGTTTATCGGTCCACTTACGTCTTGTCCAGTTTATCTTCTTTTTATAAATGTTACAAATGACCTTATTGGTGACTTTAGCTTACCCAATGGACTAAGGATGTGCTATGGATGCATAGTGGAGATGCACTCTCAAGTACGAATAGAATCTATAAATTTATGGTTGCAGCTGAGCTTACTATCCATAATCAGTGTGTCTAAAATATTGAATTTGTAGATGATGGACATTCACATGAAGTCTTAAACATATTCTTTGTGATCTTAACAACTACTTTATCCTTTACTCATTTGGAGAAATAATCCATTGAGATGATGAGGCACTACCATCAATCCATTACTCTAGGGAATAAACCATAGGTATTGGCTTCCCACAAGGCAAAAGGTTAAGGGCTCATGATGAGAATGAGCGTATTATCAAGAAACTTGTTGGTTGAGGCTATGCCTATTGCACTTCTCGCACTTTTGGATTAGCTTGTGCGTATCCCCTTTTATAGTCGATTAGTAGTACTTAAGCTTCGATACTTTCACAACTAAGGCATTCCTCTTGATGTGGTTACTTTATGTCCAAACTTGTAACATTTCCAGGACTTTCTTGGCCTCTTCAAGTTGTAAACACTAAATAAAGTAGTGGATATGAGTTCACTTATAGAGTTAGCTATCTATTAGTGTATACCAAAATACTCTATACTTTAAGTTTGTAGCATCCTTCTTAATTGATGTTAGAGTGCCATCCTTTAGGCTATTATCAAGTGAATACGATATGACACATACCACTTGGGTTAAGATTCATTGGTGTGACATACCTGATGTGGCTTATTAATACTCTTCTTTGGTAGATACTCATATATACCTTTCAATCAAAGTAAAAGAGATTGATGGATGGCCCTTGACCTTTATGTTCTTTGCTTAGGGGACCCTTGGGATGCTCTAAGTTAGGGATTTTCAGCAAAATAATCATATAATCGATGTAGACATGGTTATGCCATCATCTTGACCATTATGATATAACCTTTGTTGAAATGTTGAGCCAAGCTAAGAATTTGAAAAAGAAAAAAGTTTCTTTGAGCTTATATCCCTTGCCATTTTTAATCCTATAACAGGGCTTTAAAATATAAATATTATTATTTATTTATTTGGACTTGACTCACGGATTAGGTGACAGGACCTAGTGAGTTCAGTTATTGAGATGCCTTCGGGAGATTTGGCTTAGTGGGCTCAAAATAGGGATTTTTTGACCGGTCCACTACATCCAACTTTCTTAGACAAACTTATGTACACAGGAGATGACTATTGCCCTTGGCCCATGAGAAGCTCATTTAGGATAACCATGAATTGAGCTTACTCCATCTCATCCGTCAATCGCTGAGCGATTTGACGGTCGTCATCTATGCCAAATGCTTATAAATACTCAGTTACTCCTCCTCATTTCCAACTTTTGGAGAGAGAAGACAAACAACATTCTATAGAGGAGACTTTGTTTAGAAAGATCGAATAAGACAACTCTAGAGTTTCTACCTCAATTGCTCAGGAACTGTAAGGTTGACGCACGAGATTTACTCAAGCTCCCTTACCTGTTACTTGTACATTCGAGACATTGAGCCTGCCTGTTCCTCCTCCTCGCCATAATCTCCAAGCCATCTCATCATAAAGTGTCATCTTGTCAATAACATTTGGAAGTCACGTGCCAGGCGTAAGACGCATGTGACACGTGTGTGACTACCTTAGGAAAGAACCCTGCATCTACAAATCCTACCATAAAGGATTCATTTTCGCTTCTTTATTGTTAGCTAAAAACTTGAACTTAGTAGCATATTACATTTCTATGCCATAAAGGGCCTGTAATATGAGGTCTAATCGACTCCCTATTTGTAGAGAATCCATTAATGTTGAGAGTTCATATAAGTTGGTTATCTGCATTTTGCGAAAATTATGCTAAGATCGATGCCTTCATTACTTCTCTTAGTTTGATTTAGATGTCTTAAGTGCTAAGCTCTAAAATCAAAGGTTGGCTTGTTTAGGATCTAACATGGTGGTTGGTTGGTAAAGATGACTACTTGGTATTCTTCAAAGTAGGGTCAAACTTTCTTACTGAGATTACCATTGTAGGGAAAACTTCTCTACCTTTGAGTAACTGACCTTGAACCTCTATAGGATATGACTGACATAGTAGACAAGTCAATTATCTCTTCCCTCCATTTGAATTAAGATTGAGGTAAGAGTGTGACCATTAACTAAGAGATATAAATAAAAAAAAAATTTTGAACTAGCTTTGGTAGAGTGGTGAAAAATTGCTTGATTTCTTTGAAAATATTTGAGCATTGGTGGGTCCATTGGAAGCTAGATGGATTTCTTCAACATCTTAAAGAACTTTGTACATATATTGGTTGCTTTGCTCATGAACTAAGTTTAGAGTAGTAATGCATTTGGTTAATTATTAGACATCCTTAATGGTTTTAGGGGGTTACGTGTCTAGGATAGCTCACCTTATTAAGATTGGCCTTGATACTATGCTTATGACCATAATGCTAAGGAACTTTATTGAAGCTATCTTATGTATACACTTCCGAGGCTCGACTTCATGCTGTAGGTTTGATGTTCTAAAGGTTTTTTGAGTTATCTAAGTGGTCATCGAGGAACTTACTTTTCATAATTATGTTGTTATGTAAACTTTGACAATTCTCTAACTCCATGTTTACATCTTTCTTAGCTCTAGTAAGTTGCCCCTACATTCTTAAAGTTAAAGGGCATGAACTTGTAACAATATATGCCAAAACTGGTAGTGAAATATATGAAGACTTGATTGGGCTTATGCATTTGTATCTCCTTAAATCTTGAAAAGGTGTCTAAGAAGTTGAGCACAACATGGCTTGAAGTTGTGTCAATTAGCTAATCTATTCAAAGTAAAGGGAACACAGTCCTTTTGGGTAGACTTTGTTGAGATCAACAAAGTTGACGTGCAATAGCCATTTCCTATTAAACTTCTAAACTTACACAGTGTTTGTTAGCCAAGTAAGGTACTAATCTTCCTTAATGAAGCCGGTCCTAAGCAGCTTTTGCATCTCCTCTTCAATCGTCAGTGCCCTATTGATAGTAAAATAACCTTTCTTTTGCTAGACCAATTTAATAGTTTGGTCAATGTTAAAGCATTATGTGATTATTTATGGGGTTTGCCTGGCATGTCAATAGCATACAAGAAAAGATGTCTACTCTGGACTAAAGAAGCCTCATGAATTATTGTTTAAGCGGAGAAGACATACGCATGGATTGCTAAGTATTGCTCTCAAGTTGGATTTTCATTGTTTCTTTAACTTGAAACCTTGTGTCTAGCCTCATCTTTGGTCCTCACTCAACATTGAAAACTTCTTTTTAAGGCAAAGCCTGAAGATATAAAGTTCTTGCCAGCTATTAACCCTTACCGATCATATGCAATAATAATCAATAACAAGTTAAAATCATAAGCTCAATTCTAAACTACAATCACAATGGCAAGTGCACTCATTGATACTTATAGTTTAAAGCTTAAGTGCAACTATCGTTCCCTTAAAAGATAATGAGTACCGGTAATCACCTTCTAACATTGTTTAGCTAAAAATCAAGTTTCATAAAGCAATTAATAAATAATTATCAAACAAGGGAAAAATCACAAAAGCTATATTAAGTAGCAAGAACATCTAGATTTTGAATCACCACTAGGTTTTCATGTAGTTATATAAGAATAATTCAATTAAATTATCAAATTCTTGAACTGTAGAGATTTTAATATAGATTGATATCTCTTTCCAGATTTTCAATTTCTAATCATAGGTTGATAATCTATCTAGTTAAAACCTTTAAAATTATGTTATTGTTATGTGAATTCTCGTATTTAGTTTGACCATACTCCAGGAGATTAACATCGTTCTATTTCTAGAATTATGTGTAACTCACTCTAATCATATCATCTGTTTATAAAAGCAACTTTTAATTAACTATTATGAAATTAAATTTCTAGATTATCAACTCAAGATAAACAATAATAGCATACTGTTTGATTCAAGAACTCAACAATCTATTGAAATAGTTAAAAAAAAAACATAGAAAACATATGATTCATCAAAATCTAAACTAAATAGTTTACTCTTCCATGATCGATCAAAGCACACATAGTATCAAAATACATTAAATCTAACAATAAAACTCCTTTTATAAAATCAATCTTGCAAACTTAAGAGAAGCTCAAAATCTTGCCTTGTAAAAATATAAATATTTGTGAGTATATATAAATCAATGCTTATAATTTCATATTTATCCCTTTTACAGAGCCTTGTACCAACTAGAATTAGAAATTGCCCTCTTCTTGACCAAGAAAATTATCTCTCTCAGATTAAGAAAGTACATGTTTAAGAGTTAAAAGATGAAATCTCTTGCAATTGGAGGGAAGAATCTTCAAAAATGGAAAAGTGAATTTTCTCATGAATAGGAAAGTTGAAACTGGAAGTTTCTTGTTTTTGCAATAAGAAATTTACTTCTCCAACTTAAGTAGCTTTCCTTTTTTAAAACTCTCTTAAACTTGAGGAAATTGGTTGAAACACAGTTAAAGACATTGGCATATCTAGTTAATTATGTCTAAATTAACATTCTTCGCAAGTTCCCTGTCATGACACAACCATTAACATGGTTGTATCATCTCTTGTGTCAACTTCTACTAGCAAAACTCTAAATCTTAGGTGTGACATAGAGACAAACACAATGTTGTCATGCCCATGTCCAATTTGTTTTTCTCAACATTTATTTGAAATTCCTATTGCTCTTGATATAACCTCAAATGATCATGTCCTTGTGTCAAATACAATTATGTCCTTGTGTCTAATACAAAATTCTTCAAATCTTGCTCAATTCACTTCCAAAATGTATGAAACTTGATCAAACTCTTTCTTTTATTTGAAAGTTCACTTTGAAGCCTAAAACCAAATTAGAAATATATTAGGTGTTATTTTCATGTATTTATACATCAAAATGACCAAATTGAATACAATTTATTACTTAAATAAAGAGTCATTTAAAATTTATCAACATCCTTTGCATTTTAGCGATGCTTGTAGGTGTAGGGACCTTAGTCTTTAGATGTTTGATGGAGAAGATCATCTCAAGGGAGTTTTGGAAAATTTAGCCCAAAATGATATTATGAGGTGAGAACACATCCATCACGATAAGTCAAGAAGTATCTATTATGATCATTGGTTGGTATCACTAAGCTCATGAAATAAATTGATGATATTAGTGACCTTCATAGGTTAATTATTGAAACCATAAATGTCAAGGTAATAGGCGTGAGCTTACTTAGAAGTTGCTAAATCTAGTTGAAATCCTTCTTGAAGATAAGGTTCTACTAACACTTTGCACAAATCATAGTTAATAATCCAGGCTCTAATCATTGAAGCATCATCATGAGGGGTCGTAATTCCTTTCATGTCTCCATCAGCCAAGGATATAGTAGTACCTTCTTTAAGCTTGTTGCTTTATAAATTGAACACCTATTAATATTTTTTAATTGGGCTAGGCCATGCTTTGGGTGGTAGATCCTTCTTTAACTACTAAACCACTTACAATAGTTCAACTTTAAGGTTTGCAATCATCTCACTAACCGCATTTGACCTCACATTGTGTTTAGGCAATGTATTCTTTCAAATAGTTTCTATAAAGTATGTCCTCGAGAACATTTTTCAGTTGAACAGTCATTAATGGTGTACCTTCGATCTCTATAAAGCTAACAACACCTTTTGAGATTCTTCTTGTGGTATTGTTATACATCTTTTATAAACATGTTAGAATTATTTATCTCTAACTTATTAGACGCGATTTGTGTGTTTCCACATAAATCGTTGAATCCCATGTCATACATGTGATTTACGTACTTCACATAAATGGCATGTTTTGGAGTACATTACTAAATTGCATCCTGCTAATGCAATTTAAAAAAAAAAATAATTTCACATATGGTATATGTAATTTTGTGGTATATTGTGTAATTAAAATTATGTAATTTGTATTCATGTAATTTTTTTCTAGGATTAGTAGACTTGTATTTCACTACATAAAATAAATGATAGTGATCTTTAGCCTTTGTATAAATGCATCCAATTCTACATTCATGCTAGATTTGAGATCTTGATCATGGAGAAGAGCCAAACAATGTAGTCCTTGAAGTCTCATTTGGCTCTTGTTAGATAAAATTGAATGTAGATATGAAATTGTTTATTCTCACATGTGGAACAGTTCTAGAAAGAAGAAAAAAAATTTTATAAACTCTTCGAAGAAAGACCATAGCACAACTTTGTGTGCTTGTGTGAAAGAATGCTTGAATGAGTCATGATTTATAAAAGAGGGGAAGGGGTAAGATTTGTAAAGTTCATGATATCAGTTGCATTAAATTTGATTGTATTTTGTAGTCTTCTCCTTCTCTACCAAAATTCATGTCAAAGTGATATTGCATTGCAATTTGTAATGCATTCATATATAATATATATGTATAGTACATATTACTGGCTTGGTGAATCATTTGAGACTCAAAGAAGTCATGGATTTTTACCCTTCACTTGTGGATCTAATTAATCCATGAGTAGGTCAAGGATCACCAAATAAGCTAAACATGGTTCTTGAACCTAGTAAGATAGTATGGTTCAGCGTTGAAGCACAGCTCAAACTAAATCCTTATATATACATAATTGTTGTGATCCTATCAGGAGAAACATTATCGTTGATCTTGGAGTTATAAACTATAGTGAGCATTTTTATATTTAAAGTTATAATAAATTGATTCTCAATTTTTAAAAGTTCTTATCTTGTATCAAAGATGTACCATATTCTATTTAAATAGATTTTGATCATGCATATTTGCCTCTGCACATCATAGCCACTTTAGGGAATAATTTACTAGAAATTCTTAATAGAAATTGTGTGAAATATGGTTTTGTATAATTTATAAGTTAATTTTCTATATGTACCTATAAAATTGTTGCATGCCTGCCATAATCCAACACTAGAAGTTCATCAACTAGTAAAGCATTGTCTAGCATGATGAATTCATGTCATACGACTTATGAGGCACCATCTTCCATGAGATGTTTTAACACCTAGCAACTTGTATCAATATTAACAATGAAGTAGAAGAAACAACAATGCCGAGGTATTATAACATTTGGAGAAGCTTTGCAGTTTTTTTCCTTCCAATTTTGAACTTGTGTCTTGAATTTACAAGAAAGTTGAATTTTGGATTATTGACAAGTGATAAAATAATCAAAATACTAATTAAATATAGACATTAGGAGAGTGGCTACCTATATAAGGTGGTCAACCATGGGATGGCTTGTCTTGGTGCTAGTGCCTTAGGCATTCATCTTGCTAGTGTCGATGATTGAAAAGCGTTTGCCTAGTTTTTCATAATTTTTTATTATATGTTTTTTTTTTGCTATCTAAATTAGTTTCTACCGTGATGTTATGTTTATTGGCTAGATTTAGTAAGAGAAAACCATATATCTCAAAAGATTTAACGTATGAGAGTATTACTTTATGAGGTTAAGAATCATATCTCTTTTTATTTTTCTTTTCTTTTCTTTTCTTTGCTAGATATATCATGTTGTTATACTAGTGCATCATTGAGTTGTGTTTAAAGTATTTCAATTAGGGTTTTTTACCTTTTTATTTGTTCATCTTATTTGTATAGTTTATGTTTATCATTTACAATAATAAATTTGATATAAATCATTAATGAAATGGTGAAAGGATTACCCATCACCATCATCTAACATTTTAACTCATGTTACTTGCAAAACCCAAACACATTTGTACAACTTAAATTTCACTGTCTTTACGTTGCCATATATCGCATGTCAATATATCTAGGTAATGATGGACTAATTAACAAGTAAGTGTAATTCCAATCTAGTCGACGAGAACAACCTACAATCGTTGAAGGGAAGCTGAATTAAAAATATCAAATGATTTAAGCAGGATTTAGTTAGCACATGACAATGAAATAGTTATCTATAAGCATCCATGATTGAATTAAGCTATTAGCGAAGCTACAATTTTTAATTTTAATAATCGTTGATATAAAAAACTCACAATATTTTCTTTAAGAAAGATTTATTAGGATTAGGTAGATTAAATTTAATGAACCCTCAATGATAGATAGGTTTTAATACATTTGATGTAATAGGATGTATTTAGGTTATAAATTTTTTGAATTTGTTGATAAAGTAAGGTATATATGGTATAATCTAATTCCTATATCATAATCTACTTGACACGTACAACATTAAAATTATCGATCCTGAACTTCAGGTAGCTTGTCATGAAATATCTATTAAATATAACGAAAGTCCAAATCCGCTGGCCTAATTTATAATTCATCAATTTTTGTGATGCTTATTCGAAGAAATGAAATCTATTTAACAATTTAAGTCTTTATAATGGTTTGTATTATTATTGTGTGCTTTTATTAATATTGTCATGTTTGTATTTGTTGTAATTTACTTTTAGATAGTATTTATCTATAGTTCATATATTATGATTTTGGGCATAGGGGATGATGATATTTAATTTTTTTCCTCAATAGAAAAGGTTGAAATGCCATTGGTTTAGTATAGTACTTTAGAACTTATAGAGTTTATGTAATGTTAAGGAAAGGGGCAAAGCTTCAATAGGGAAAAATTGAATAATAGACCTTATAAATAAACACACGATTGGGCTTAATACCATATAAAACCTAAAACCTTAAGATAGTAGGTTAATATAAAGCTTCTCTCTTATAAATCCTCCACATAACCTACATATATCCATGTAAGACTTTTCTAAAGTCATACTTGTATTAAAAATCTCTTCCTTAAGTGTGAATCTCCTTAATTTGGTTAGTCTTACTTCACTTTGACTGTAAACTTCATGGTCATATCAAGAGTTTGTTAAATTGATTCAATTGAACCTACTTTGTGAGCTGCCTACTACCTACCTGTTCACCTTATATAGATCATGGTTTCACACATGGGTCGCCAGACTATCAGAAAAATTTTCTTTCCACATGGAGGGGCTAACCATGTTAGTTTCCCAGTCTAATCATTGAGTCTAATACCACTTGCTAGGGACAAAGGGCTTAATGAGGAGAAACTTATTTAACTTCAGGTGATTTAAGGAAATTTTAAAATAGTTCCAATCTTGAAACTATAAAATCTAAACCTATAACACTTGTCATTCATTAGATGAGTATTGTTAAGACCTTTGTTACAAACATCAATAATTCTATGGATCAAAGCACAGGCTAAGGTTCAAGAGGCATTGTATGAGTCAAAACCTTAGTGCATGAATCGATTATTAGACTATGAATTAAGCTTTATCACAATTGAATTATTTTTGTCACTTTTAGGACTAGAAATTTAGGATTCCAAGATAAAATGGTTTGATGATTCTAATTATTAAACCTGAAATCAATGCCATAATGACTAGATTCATAGTTTTTCACTTGAGAAGCTACGCATTATATTGATAAACTAATTTGAAGTTGAATTGCTATATTTTATACCAATTTCAAGATCTATCCAAGAACATATTGTTATATAACTTTACTATCATGCTAAATTCAACAAAAATAAGAATGATAACTAGATGTAAAAATTCTATGTTATAGCTAACAAGGGTGTCAAAGTATCATATATTGTGCCTCTAAATATATTAACCTCTTTATAATTTTTATGAATTAGTGAGGCTAATTTGTGAGTGTTAGTGAATTATTTCTCTTAGTTTAATTAAGCGAGTGTGTTGATTAAGCCTTTTGGTTTTATCAACAATTATGAACAATTTGTAATTTGTGCCATCCATCGAATTGTGACTTTACGTAGAAACTAGTTGGTTTTTAATATTTGTAGCCTATATCGCATATTAATTACATTCATATTTTTATTTTTACCTTAATAAATATAAAAAGCCAAATTTATCAAGTTTCACAATAAATCTATTACCCTATATAGATGTTTATCACTTGGAATCAGAGCAACATAGATCTCCACAATTTGGTACCAAAACATAGGTTGCATGCTCTATGTGATTTGAAATCAAATCCGTGATAAAATTTGATGTGGTTTAGAGATGGAAAATAAATTTTATGCTCGACTAAGATTCAAGAAACCGATTATCTTGTGCTAATTGGTTTATTGATGATTTTTACAAGAACTTGGTCTTAGTGTATGTTGTCCAAATAATGATTCTTGCAAGAACTTGATCTTATGTGATGTTTCAATGCATAATTGTCTCAGTACACTAACTAAGTTGTGACAATTGTATTTTAAGGTTGGATATGATGTCAAAAGGAATTGGTATTCCTTCATCGAGCGAAACAAATTCCATTTAATGCTCTTAAATCAAGAAGCATACAAAAGAATAGATTTAAAGGTGGGTTAATGAAAAGAAAATTCAATATGAGATGAACATAGAATCCATTGAACTAGCCATTGAAACTACTAAGTGTAATGATACAATTGAAGAAAAAACAAATTGTGATGATATTACAAATCCTAAACAAATGAATAATATGAAAATTATAGAGAAAGTAACCAATGAGAAATCCACACTCGTAGTAATTAGTAGTATTACAACATATGCAATGAGATTTCAATTGGAAAATAACATATCTCACAAGTAATAAGCCATTTCCACTATGATGTGCAGCTACAATTGTTCTCAAATTCACTGATTTTAGAAAGTCTAATAAATAATAAGGTATATAGATGAATTTCAGATTGTTGGTGAAATTTAATGTTTGGTTATGGTGGGAATTCAAATTTCAAATTGACTTTATAAGGTTAGTTTTTGATTTGGGGGGAATAAGATAAAACCAATAATAGTTTTGCTAAGAAAAATGGGAATGATGTGTGCATAAGAAATCGAATCATATGAGACTGCATAAGAGGATTCACATCTATCTATTCATTTATAATTTCCTATATTATTTCCTTTTGAGTTGATTAATCTAATTGTTTCTCCTTTGGAGAATTTAATAGTTGCTATTTTCCTTTCATAGTTATTAAGGATTTTATTTAATCTCCTCTTTTTGTGCATTTATTTATGTCACGTTTAGTACACTAGAATCTTCTAGAATTGAATATATTGGAACCAATGTAATGGAACTGAATGGATTTAACAAGAGAATGACAAATTCATTAATATTATTTGTTAAAAATACCTTTTATAATAAATGTAGATAATAAATATAGGTAGGATAAAAATATAATTAAAACAATAACCATTAACAAAAATCGAATAGAATCGAGATTTTGCCTCCTCAAAGGCAGAATCGAATTTCTTTTAGAAGCCGGAATTCTTGATATAAAGGAATCGTGATTCCAGCTTTTAAAAACGTTTCTAAACATTGGGAAAATGGAATGAAAGCTAAAATTGCGATTCCATTCCGACTTGATCTTGCATACCAAACATGTCATTAGTTTACAAGATATGTTTCTTATATATATATATATATGTTTTCTTTTATATTACTATTTTGTCCACTTATGTATTCGAGGAGGGAATGGATTTGTTTTATTATTAGAATTTTTTATGGATGTTATGAATTTAGTGAGATGAATTACTCCAAATTCATGAGTATTAAGTAAACTATTTATTTATTCATGTCATGTTCTTATCAATTTTGGTTTAATTGAGGTAACCGGTGAGTATGTTCATTGAAGCTTTTGTTCTTTCAACAACCTGAGTAATTTGCAATTTGTGGCATCATCCAATTGAGACTTTACTCATAAATCAAGTTGGTTTTTAATGTTTGTGGCCTCATCAAATGTTAATTCTGTTCTCATTTTTATTTTAATTAATACGAAATCCCAAAAATATTAAATTTCATGATGAATCAGTAAACCCGTATAGAGTTTTGTTACTTGGTATAGGAGCAACACGGATTCCTATTATTATTATTATTTACGGGAAATATAGTAAAATAAAACTTTAATTCCCCCCTTTTTTATCTGTCCCTAAGCATACATGAAACATGCATAAATTTGTTATCTCATAAACAATTTAGCATAGACAACAAACAACACCCTTGTGTCTTCTTTATATGTGCCCATAATCTTGCGGTCGAAAATCAAGCATTTAGAACCCGATCTTCAAAATATTGCTTTATTATTATTATTATTATTATTATTCTACTTCATGCCTTTAAAATTAATAAAAAATTGCTTTTAAAGGCAAAATAGCAGATAGAGTCTAAAAATGTTTTTTCTTTCTTCTTCCCAGTATTTAAAAATTTAAATGTTGAATTTTAAAGATAATAAATCCAAATACATGTAAAATAAATATAACAACGAGTTATTACAACTTACCCAATAATTTATTTGAAGTTAACCCCAAAACAACTTACCCAATAATTATTTGAAGTTAACCCAAAAACTAGAATGATCCCATTCGAGTTAACAAACAAAGACATTGGTTCTCAAAAGTCAGAAAAGTGCACAATCATTTTCTCCAATGAGAAATAGAAGGATCAACGTTAATAATGGAAATCCATGGAGGGACCCTTTCACGCACGATTCAAGATTGCCTCCATCATTCCATGAATGAAAACAGGATATGGAAACATCAGACAATTAGCTGCTTACCAAATAAATTTGAAGATAAAGATAATGTTTTAGATCAATTAGCAACCCAAAAAGGGTTCATAACCAAGAATAAGCAGCCATACCATATGTGCCTTCTTCTATTCTAAGCAAGTCCTCCTAAGAGATTATTTAGTATTTATGTATATCTTACCCTTTATAGGTGAGGGTGAATATATAGTATCAACATCAAACCAGGAAAAGAGAAAAATTAACATGACTCCTATGTCGCTCGTTATCTATAATTTTTAAGCTAGTAGGTTTTTTCAGTATTTTGGATTCATTATTTAATAGTTTATATTCAATTTTAATACTGTAGATAGTCTTTTTGTTTACTTCCAAAAACTATGGTGTCATTCCTTGCCAATAGGTAATTTCTTGATGTTCTTAATTTTGCATCCATGGCAAGTCTAGTACTTGTTGATTGGTAAGCACGAACAAAAAAAAAAAAAAAAAAAAAATTACTCATATATAATTTTTATTAACCGCGCAACAAAAACTTATCGAGTTATCATGAAAGAAAGTGCCACCTTTTTTATTTTAACTTGTGTTTATTCACCACCGAGCATTCCTATTGAAGGTCTAAATTATACAAGAGCCATATTTTGGATTTAGGATTCACATGCTTCATTATATTTTGATTATTTTGACATTATATTTTTATTATTTTTAAACAAATATTTATCAAAAAATAGATACCGATAAAAAACTAATAGTTTTCTGATAAACAAATCAAATAAATATGTTATAGATACATATTTAAAATAGACGCAATACGGATAATAATAAGAGAATCAAGAAATAAAATTTAAAAGAAAGGAAACATTTTTGTCCTAATTTTATTCCATAATTTCCAGTATAATTTCAAATATTCTCGAATATTTTATGACTCGTAATCTTTAAGCTCGTGGCGTGATCCATTTCATTCCCATATAATTTTTTTTATCTTGTTTTATATGAAGCCAGCACACTGTTGCCCTGTGAATTTGAACATGAGCCTTGGAATGGATCGACCACACTACTCCATGTAGGATAGTTAGGTCCGTTCCTGATATATTTAGGTAGTTCCCCAAATTCCTAGGAGAGAGGACAAGTGAAGCAACAATTATCGAGGAGTTTTGGTTTGTTTTGATGTTTTATTTTTTATTGGTATTTATATTATATCTATATTATATTTGTTTTATATTAATATTTTATATGTTTGATTTATTTATAAGTAAAAATATTTATTTTTTTTATCGGTATCTGTTTTTATGAACAGCCTGATTGAAAATAACAAAATGATAAAACCAAAACAATAGAAAAATAATGAAACAAATAGATCCAAAACGAGAGGATTTTGAGTTATAGGGTTTAGGAGGAAAAACAGCAGAATTAACTTACCAGCAGTTGAATTTTAGGAATTTTTTGAAGGTCAAAACTCAGTTAAAACTCAACAAAATTATTAGGATATAATAAGATGTGAATTATACTTAGAATCAATAATGGCTATTCATCTAACTTCAAATAATTCACAACAAACCACTAAACTAAAATTTGCTAACATCATATATGCATACAAGGAAAAATTACAACAGTTAAAGCGAGTAATACGATAAGCAACATAAGCAACATAATCAAATCTAATAAGCCCTAGGTTAATGAGCAATATGCCCTTTTGTTTAATATTTTGTAAGACCCATATCCCCTCAACATAATATATGTCAATATCATTACCAGAAAAACAAAACATTGTAGCTGGCTAATTTTGATTTAGTCATTGGAAACCTAGCTAGGGATCACCCATTTCCTTAGCTTATGCCTCACTTGTTTTAGTTTAAGATCATGTGACACTTTCAGTTCAACTTGCCTTCAATAATTGTGGGATATTCTCGTCCACCAGATTGGGACATCATATTTGATCTGCTCATAAGTCCATCATCACCTAGATACATTTGCCATAATGACATGTAATAAAGGTGCTAACGACAGTGAAATTTAAGTTGTGAAAAAGAGTATTGTGTTTTACAAAATGACATCGAAAGTGTTAGATCCACCCACATCGTTTCCTGCCGTAAAATGTACACAATAAATTGAATGGAGTGCGTTTGTTTAGAATGTAGCTTTCAGCCGTTACTTTTTGACTTTTGGTGTTTGTTAATCATTTTCATGGTTGGAGTGCATCTAATTTGAAGGATGGTGTCTAGCAAGGAGTTGGGCAGTAGGGAAAAAAAAGTAGATAAATAATGAGCTCGTTGCACTTAGATAGTTAGATTTAAACGCAGCTTTCACCGATTTTTCTTTATATATATGTATATATTATAGAAAAATAAATTTTATATGGATTTATATATATAGAGGCTCTAATTATCGGTATAAATTAATCAAGCCAGTTCATAAATTGTTTAGATTTAGCTCGATGTTTACTCTAATTTGATTTGAGAATAGTCGAATCAAGTTTGAGTTCAAGCTACTTAAATAATTTATCAAGTTGAACTCGAGATTCATATGTTTAGTTTGATTAGCTCGATACCCTAATTGAGTTTTATTGAGTATAAATATGAATCGAATTTAAAACAAGTTTAGATATTAATATTAATTAAATTAGAATTTAAAATATTTTTTAAATCAAGATTAACGAGTTTAATTAAGTTGAGCTTGATTTTGAGCTTATCTAGTGTTACTTCAAGTCGAACTCGAGCTTAAAATCTTTAGCTTGGTCAAGCTTAGGTCAAGCTTGAATTAAGCTTAAGTTTTGTATTTTCAAGTCAAACTTGAGCCCAAGTTTAATACTGTACCGTCTTAACTCTACTCCTTTGCAATCTTAATTTTAATTATTTATATGGAGTTTTGGACAAACAAATAAATGACATATTACTTAAATACAAATTATACAAAAATAATTACCAAAATACTAACACTAAATTGCATATATCGAATCAACTTATGTATTTATACATGAATCACATGTATTATATAGACGCACGTATAAGTATGAATCACATCTAGTATATATGATTCGTGTACAAATACCTAAATCGTGTGTATTTGTACAAATAAAAATTGTATATGAATTGCATATAGTATTTTGGCTAGAAAAAAAAAAAAAAAGTTGCATATAGTACATGCCACTCATGTACAAATAGATGCAATTTCAGGTATTTGTATACGAGCCGCATCCTACATATAGATTTGCATCAGTTTTGGGTAATTTTTTCTTGTAATATATTTTATATAGTTTTTATTTAGATAAGTTGGTAATCATACAATTTCCTCCACAGCATGGTTACATCCTTAGAGAGAATTACATCTTTTATACTAATAAGTTTAGTAAGAGAATTTGGCTTTCAGTAGTGTCGCATGATAATGCGAATTCTCTAAACTACATTAAAAGATGTAGAAGGAAGAGTCAGTATGTTTGAGGAGTTAAGAGGGATTTCCTTTTGTAAAAAGGAAGTAGTTAATTAACTGACAAAATAAGAAAATTCACAGTAAATACATATTTAGTTCAAAGGACACAATTGAGTAATCCCATCCTCCCTCCCCTCCACCTCAACACCACCACCCCATCCCTTCCTTCCCCCCCCCCCCCCCCCAACCAAACTGACGTCCCTAAATCTATCATAGGATTTTTTTTTGTTATTATTATTTTTTAATACAAAATGCAAATAGATTTAAGGTGGAAGGAATTTTTCGTGCCGCAAATAATCAAAAGATTAAAGGAAAAATAAATCTTTGTTAAAATTAAAATAAATTGCGTGGAATTCTCTTAAAAATTAAAACTTGTATAAGCCCCAACTTCTTGAAAAATCAACCATCATACCCTATGAAAATCTTATGTAATGAATACACAGGAATTTTTAATTAATTTGATTCTAACATGTCTTGAATATAATATATTTAATTAGAGAATATTTAAGAAATATTTTTTAAAATTCTACAAATTAAAAAAAAAAAAAGATTTGTCATACCTTAAGTTTGTTTTGTGCTGTCAAATGTCAATATGGTCCCGAAAAGATTATCTTGTTACTGAATCTAAACTAATAAGTTTTAAGGCAATCCAATTAATATAGCCTTTGTAAAAAAAAAAAAAAAAAGTAATAATATAGAGAAGGGGATTGATTGGGATTTAGACAAGTGCATGAAAGCAAAAGGGGAACAAAAAGCATGTTGGCATAACTTTCGATTGGTGTTGTGATTTTTCCATTTAATTGGCGTGGCTCCAATTGGACTACAAATTAATAAAACATAACTAGCCACTAGCTACTATATGAAAAGTATGATTTGAAGTCAACCTAACACATAAGTTATACAAAGAATAGGAAAAAAAAAAAAAAAAAGAGCCAAATGCGATATGCATGCCCTAAAATAAAAAGAATCTATATAATTGTATTTTTCCCCTTTGATATCATTTTTTTAATAATATTTAGATTCTTTTTACTATTTTTTAAAATTCTCTAGTTAAATATATCATATTTAATTATAGATCAGTGCCAAATCAAACCAAATTATCACATGATTATTTACTCTATCAATTTTTTAGGGAATGCAAATTCCAATATTTGAAAAAAAAAAAGAGGAGGATTTGTGTAATTTTTAAAGGTTTTAGGAGAGATCCTTATAATTTATCCTAAAATTAATATAAAGAATTAACTTTAACAAAAAAAAATTGCTATGTTTAAAGAAATTAAAAAAAAAAGGGTTCGAGGACTTTTAATTCAAAGCAATAAATCCAAAGAATTTTTTTTCAGCGAAAATAATAATGGTACTAAAAAAAAAAAAAAAATAATTCTTTAGTAGAATGAGAAAAGTTGCCAGATAAAGCAAATCAGCCATAGTCCGGCTCGTAGACACAGGCTAAACAACCATCAGATGATTGCACAAGCTCAACATTATTCCTAGAATAGCCAAATTTGTCCTCCTGAGGTTTCCGTTTAGATTTATAGCAAGACCCACGTTTGCAAGATTGTCTACTACCGAATTGTACTCTTGGAGAAAATAGGGTCTTCACTTCCTAAAGTATTTCCAGCTTATCCAAACAAATTCAAGACAGCACAAGAAGAAAAAAAGGGACTATCACTGATGCTTTCAGAAGTTGTAACAAGATAAGAGTCAGTTTCAATCATTAGATGTGATTACCCCTATTTTCACTGGTTATTAGTGCCTTAGCAATACTAACTAGTTATGCTTCCAGGGAAAGCCATCGCAATTTAAAATATTTAATTTACACCGAAAGTTTAAAGTTCTAAATCATGCTTAATTATACTTTTATTTATTACACTTGCTACCATCAGCATTTGTCATGTCATTTTATGAAGGTGATTTTAGCATATTCAACTTTAGCATCTAATTGACCTTATTGCATGGAATGAGAAGGAAATTAAATTTTAACGACACTATAATTTAGCTTGTTTCCTCTCAAATACAATTTATCACACTTATTGTTAAGGTGCAAGTTTGAGATTAGAAAAAATCCCACATGAAAAATATGAGACTTATATGAAGAGTTTATAAGAGGGAATACCCATTAACTTAATACCTTAAGGTTTTGGTTATAAATGATGTCAAGCCCATTTATGTATTCCTTCATAAGACCATTTAAAGAATTTCTCTTCAGCTTAAGATTTTGGATTATAGATGATATCAAGCTCATTTGTGTATTCCTTTATAAGGCCAATTTGAAAAATTTCTCTCCATTGAAGGCTTACTCCTCTGCTAATACTTATTAAGAGAGAGGAGAATCAAACCTAGTTAATCCCATTGGCATATTAGTACTCATATCACCCATCTATAAGATCTTAGCCACCTTATTATTTAGTTGGCATAGAAATAAAAAAAAATTATTTGAATAAAAACAATATGTCTATATCATTGTTATAATAGAAAAGTATTTATGCCCTATTTACTTTGTCGTATAAAATAAAGAGAGAATTGAATTTCAATTTAATAGGAATATAATAGAAGTGTAATAGCTATTAATGTTGACATGGTATAAATAATGTCTCTTGTCTTATTCAAAGATGATATTTATATATGTGATATTTTTAAGATAGGATTAGGACAAAGATTGAAAATAAATCTTTAAATAGCAATTCATATGTCACTATTTATTATTTTGCGAAATAGTAATTCATAATGATTTGTCATTTCCTTTAAGTAAACACCATAGTAACAGCTTTACATAGAATGAGAAAGAAATGAATAGTTATTCCCCTCAAGTGAACAAGTTTTTATTGTGAACAAAACAAAAAGGAGGTTTAGTTATGGTGTTTTCAATACAAAAGAATTTAAAAAAAGATAGTGAATAAGATATTCTATAGAAATTCATCATGGTTAGGTATGGATAATTATTCATTAATCCTTAAAATAGCAAATCATTCAATTTCCAATAGGCAACTAAACACCATAATGGTCACATCATGTGAAATGATGGGGAAATTGAATAGTTTTTCCCCTAGTGTTATGGTTGATATACAGGAATGGACTCATAATGAAACTGTGATTCCAGGTTCTATTCCATTTCCTAATTTTGGACGTACCTTTAGAAGTTAGAATCACGATTCTGTTCTAGTTTTATTAATTGCATACATTATAATTACTCCTTTATTATATATTCATAATTTGCATTTATTGCTAAGGCCATTTTCGACAAATACATTCTATAGCTATTTTATTCCATGTACACTTCCAAATATAGGAATGGATTTGTCATTTTAGGATCCATTCCATTCCATTTCAAACCATTCCATTACAAATCATTTTGGTGTACCAAACGTGGCATAAGAGAGCATGCAATAGGCATAAAAGTCTAACACTATCACCATTATCTCAACCACCAGGGTTAACCATTACTATTAGTTCATCATTAGCCCAAATTGTTGTTATCATCACCATCAATATAACATTAGCACGAAGCCACTATTATTATCAATAGTATTGTGGAAGGTGACACTGGTGGAAGAGGCCCTATTAATAATAGTAATTGGCAATACAAGAATCAGAAAATGTAATCAAAATAAATATATAGTAATATTAATAGTATAACAATTAAAATCATTAATTTAGTGTACAACCGTACATGACAAACAATAATAAAAATAAATAAATAAATAAATTATGTTGCAATAATGCATCAGATTTGGTATTAAAAACTTGTGTTGTTTATGTTGTATTATTATGTTTTCATAATCTTATGTTATATTGGGAACTAGACACAAATAGATAATCGTTAATAGTATAATATTTTTTGGATAGGAAAAGATGATACAATTTACGAATTGAAAGGCTAATTTAACAAATAAGAGAAGGTAATATTTACAATTTATGAGGCATATATATGCATCTATGTGTATAATATATATTTTTATACAAATTCCATAAATAAAAACTTCATATATAATTACATAAAAACCTTGTAATTTAAAACATACAGACGCTAAATCAGTTACAAAATCTAAAAAGCTAGCTACCTAAAAACCCAATATAGGATATTAACTCAAACAAAGATAGAAGGCAGAAGAACTGGTTGAGTGATGCTTGATAAATAAGTGAGGAAGGAAAAGAAAAAAAATAACAAAATAAGTATGTGTGTATGAGAGAGAGAGAGAGAGAGAGAGAGAGAATGTAAAACCTAGTATCTTTTGGTTAAAGGAACATGAGTGCAGAGGCTAAACTAATTGTCAAATTTTTATTGATATCTGTATCTACATCGAATCAGATTTGTAACTTATCTATATCATATCGATACTGGTTCAATATTAGTTTTGTTTTATTAGTTTATGAGTAAAACTATTAATTTTTCATTGGTATCAATTTGTTGATAAACATCGGCTTACAAAGATACTAGAATGATACCAAAATAATTAAGAAATGATGAAACAAACAGAACCTGTGTGGTAAGAAAATATTTAAATATGAGAAAAATAAGAATACAAAATAATGAAATATAATAATATTATACTTAATGAGCTGTAGGTTGGATGTTGACTTGCTTATTAAACAAATGTATAAATACGTTCGGATTTAAAACCCAAACTAAAACATGATTAAATTCATAGCACTTTCAAGCTTTAATCCGTTTATTATTTATGATAATTTTTACTTACCCAAATCCTTTTATAATCATATGACAGATTCATTCTTTGTACCCTAAATTGTTTGTGCTGATTTCAATACCACAGTAATGGACTAGATCCTAACATTCATATTTGATTCTTTTTTTATGTTTTGCGTGCAATACTAAACTCCAAAAGCCTAATTTCGAATAAATAACCATTTCCTTTTATTAATTGAAATCATAATCCCATCTCATCGTTAGTAAATAAAGTTTACTTAATCAGTGCAAAGGACTATCTAGTAATCAGATACGAGTCTTTTAACCCAATTTAGTACCATAGATCTACTGATATGGTACTCTAACTCTAAGGAAATACCATATTTTTTGGTTTCATTAGAATGTTAAAAAATCTAACTTGGTTAGCTCAAAGTGGATCTGTTTGCTCACTCTCGGCCTGGATCAATCTCTCGTGTGCAAAAATTAATCTTAAAATACTTCTTTCTGGGGCCATCTAGGCTTCACATAGCCTTAATAAGCTCTAAGCTTATTTTAAATTGGAAATGGACTTAGATCTAGCCCAAAAATGCAAGCCCAAAGCCCATCTGTTCTGAGAAAATGAGGCTTCAATCTCAATTTCCCATCATCAGGTCCTCCTCCTCACTTAAAAGATTGGAACTCCTCCTCATTTGAAAGATTGGCGGTAGTCGGCTCCGCACAAGCCAACAAGAGATCAAAATTTTGAAATATTCAAAAACGCATCAACGGGGCATTAAAAACATGATAATTGATCCGTTTTTCACATTCTACGAGAATCTAAGTTTGTCCGTTTCTTCTTTACTTGACCTTCACCTGTACCACACGTGATGAATCGTAATCGGTATCCCGTTGCAATTACATTTCTTTATTATATAAATAATTACACCCATATATGCACATGAGATCAATAAACATTTGGCATCGTTAATTACAATATAGTAATATACATATGTATGCTACAAAAGATAATCAGATTTTAGAAAAGTATATCATGAGACTTGTTGTGACATCATGTTCTATGCTGTATATTTTATATATCATCATGAATAAACATAATATATTATTGTTTCTTGTTATGTGCTATGACCTACATAACGGGGTATTATATATTTGCTACATATAGCAGACTAAAACTAAACTAAAAAAACATTAAAATATTAATTATATTCGTTTATGAATTCTAATATTAAGGGCCTGTTTGATTCGTTGTTTTGATATCGTTTTGGTGCCAAATAGATACTGAACCGATACAGATATGATATCGATAAAAAACCAATAGTTTTACTCATAAACTGATAAAACCGAATCAATAATGAACTGATACTGATATTGAACCAATACAGATCCGATATCTGACTATCCAAATAGGTCCTAAATGGATTGCACTCAACTTATAAAATCCTTCCTACATGTGTATTGTTAGATCGAAACAGACTTAAGTTATTAATTGATATTATGATTTATCTATATAAACCCATGCACAATCATAAAATTTTGAGTTATTATAATATTCACTTGGTATAAAGTACAAAATATAAAATATAAAATATTTAATTATTAGAGTAAAAATTTTTATTAGAGAAAGAAAATAATTATATTGGTGATATTTTCAAATAAGAGTATTTTATAAAATTAAAATATACACCATAACAATTCGTGTATGAGTTCATGAATTATTATTTATATTTTACGTATAGTTTTTTATTATGAATTGTCATGATACTATTTTCATAATAGTAATTTCACATAGAATAAAGAAAAATAAACAGTTATCTATCTCAAGTGAATTGGGATCGAGTATCATATTGGCAATCCCAATTAACGAGTGGCCATGAAACACTAGCTGATATTTTGCCGCTTAGATAATGTCTCATAGTGGAACTGTAATATATAAATAAATCATAGCAAGGGGGTAAAGTTATCATATGTTGAAAAATAAGAGGGTTTTATGGTCTACCCTAATATAGATAATAATTTGTTGATTATGGTTGACACATAATTGATCAACTGAGAGTCATCCAAGAAGGACAAGATGACACAACATAACGCTACTCCTTAGGTCGATAACCTTGGAATTTAAGCCGCTGGCCTTAGATCTTAACCGCCAGTGGAGGAGCCGACCATCTTTGCCCCAGTTTCTTCTTTTGAAGTTTTAAGCTACCAGCATAAATTCTAGGCCACTAGCTTATCTCTTTACATCGCTAACCTATGTTGCTGCATTCATACGGATTGTTAAGGTTTTCCATGTTCTATAAATAGAACTTAACCTTAGTTCTTCTTCATATAACCTTCATAAGCTTTTGGAAACTTAAAATATCTATCAAGGCTATAATCTTGCTTTAAGAAGGAACAAGAATCAAGCACTAGGTAAGTTGGTTTCTTTTTAATCATTTAAACAATCTAAAAGATTTATCTTTTCCAAAATTCTTGTTGATATTGAAGGGAGTCAAAATTTTGGAGGAATTTTGGAGAAAACCCTAAGTTTTGTGGTTGGAGATTTTGTTGTTTCACAATAAAGAAGAAAAAGTGTATATGAACCTAAGGTATTGTAGTTCTTTTTAGTTTAGGGTTTAGATGATAGTAAGAGTATGTTTACCTTGTGAAAACAAGTTTTGAGTAAGTATTTGATTGTATTCAAATGTTTTTGGTGAAGCTAGATTAACTATTCTAAATATTGTTTTAGGTGCATTCTAACCTTATTTGATGATTGTGCTTGTTGGGTAGAATATACAATTGGACTAATTGCTATCCGACTTTAATTGGTTGTTGCTTGTACTTGGTTGTGTCTAATAGAGCGGGAGTATTGCGTTATTAGGATAGTGCCTTGATGATCTATGTGTATCGTTATGCCAAGTGAAGTCATGCGCATAGATGATTCCAATAGTTTAAGAGTAGTACGAGTACGGTACCTAGGGTATATGGGCAGTACTCAACACAAATATATATATATTGGCATTTTATATATATTTGTTTTTATGGAGTCATTAATTACTTCAAGTTTAGGACTAGTTGCAAATGGTTCTAAATTGCATTGATTGCTTGGCAATTAAAGATAGTAACTCGTGGTTGCTGCATAAGTTATTAGGTTGTATGTGAATTTGTATTATATTAGTTCATGCACATGTGTTTGTGGTTTAGTGTACCGAGCCTTGCGCTCACTCCTTTTGTTTTCTAGTTACAGGTGATGACCTAGTAGTGTTCGATTTATCAGGCTATGACATATTCGTGGATTATGGGGAGGATAATAGTGGAGCTGAATTCCTAATTGACTTTTAGATATATTGGATTAGAGATAGCTAGAATCGAAGACTGTATACAATTTTAAATGTTTTTTATAATTCTGAAATTTTTATGAGACATTTTCTTATGATATTTTAAGTTTGATTAAAGTCGACGTTTTGGTTTATGCATATTAAGTTGTTTAGAATGTTTGTTATTACACAATGTTTTAAAAGTATCCTAAACTATGAGCTATTGAGGTTGTATGGTATTTATAATTGTGGATTAGTAGAATAATAGTCTTAGCGTATTCTTTTCTAGTGACAACACGTGATGGGTTGATAAGGTCTTCAATTTAGGGCATTATGGGAACAAAATGCTCGAGTTTGGAAGAGGGGATTGTCAAATCCGTCTATATGATTCTTCCTCCTTTCAATTTAGACCGCACTTTACAAAAGGCTAATGCATCAACGGGATTCGAGCGAAAATGAATAAATAAAAGAAAAAGGGTGTAAAATTTAGCTAACACAATAAGTCGTTTCCTGTGGCATTTAGCTTCGTAATAGAAACAACAAATTTACCAAGTCCTATTTCATTAAAAAAAAATGGAAATCCGGATGGAATTAGTTTGTGCATCTAGACTACAACGTAACATCAATTCATATAACTTTATTGCTTAGGCATGCTATATAAAATATTCATCTAATTTATTTAAACATGCCATTAATGAAAAGTACATAAAATAATATTGAAAACATATGAGATAATTTTTTTTTTTAAAGAAGAGGGCATATATATCTGTTTGGATTGTCTGTTTTTCATTGTATCTGTATTTTTTTAAAATGATATATGTAAATATATCCAATTTGCATCTAAATTTTATCTATATTTGTTCTATTTGATATTTTGATGAGAACTGTCAACTTTTTTTTTATCTATATCTATTTCTTGATAAATAATTTATTAGCAAAAAGTTTAAAAAAGTGTCTGTATCTGCGGAAAAAAAGCCAAAACAAACAGACCCTTAAAAAGAAATATTTTGCTACCAAAATTTTTGATATCATACGGGGTTTTTCACTAATTATCACTATGAAAATGAAAAATTAATATCGAATAATAATATGTCAGTGTTATATGCCATAGAAACTTATCAAGCCCATTAAAGAATAATAGATTAACGCAAATCCAAACTTGCTTTCTACTTTAACTCTTTAAATACGTTATATTCAATTGAATATTATATAAAAGGCTGGTTAATGAAATTTTACCAATGGAGGAGAATGATAAATCCATAATCTTTGAGAGTTCTTTTGTTCGATAAAGTCTAATACGACTGGTGCGTGTCGAAACTATATTTACAATGGGAAAGTGGGGCAAGGACAAGCGAAGGGGCTTGTGGGCATCATTAAACGCTGAAAAACCATGGTTATATCATAACAACAAATGGATTGGCTTATAGCAATTTCGCTATCTTTGGAAATTATGATTTTAAAGTCTTTGTTGTCATGCTACAGTACATTACGAAGTCCAGCAATGGCCTCTATCTATTGTTGCAAGACACACTCCAAAGGATTTGTTTACTTTGACAAACTTTTATAAATAGAAACATAGGATAAATTGATCGATTATATGTGGATTTTATTTATTGTAAAATGGGTGTT
The DNA here is from genome assembly GCA_024138025.1 of Combretum micranthum. Classification (NCBI taxonomy): domain Eukaryota; kingdom Viridiplantae; phylum Streptophyta; class Magnoliopsida; order Myrtales; family Combretaceae; genus Combretum; species Combretum micranthum. Next base: position 56,297 of record JAMXBD010003090.1, on the reverse strand, counting down.
CGTTTGAAAAAGGATGAGGTAATCATATTCAGCTTTTTTTACACATAAGTTTGATTCTTTTTTTATTTCTTATCTTTCTTTTCCTTTTCTTTTTAATCCTTCTTTTGAAAAAGTAGAGGCCGAAGATCCTTATGTCACAAAGTTGTTTTATGCCATTACCGAGCTGCAGTGTGCTATAGCATGTTCATAATGTGATCCACGAGTGTACGATGCCAGAATTAAACTGATAAAATATGCACAACACACAATTCAATCAAAACTCACAGCTTCAAATCAATGTCTTCTTCATCAAACATGCATTTAAAGAATCCTCATTAGACCTTTTTGCTACATGGACAATTCAAAAAAACTATCACTTTCTACACCAAAGGGTCAAGATCTTCACCCGATTTCACTCGCGTAATATATTTCTTTCAAACCTTATAAGAGAAGGACAAACGCTTGACAACCATGTAGAGTAAAAGATAAATAGGACTTGACGTGATATCTTGAACGGGCTACTATTGTCCTAAACTTGATGTAAGCCATGGGTTGGAAAAGCTAAGGCATATAATGGAGTTAACTTCATTAGTTCATGGTCACCACTCTTCACTAATTAATAATATATCAAGCATAGGATCCTTTTAGGAAGTAATTTAGTTGTTCCCATAATATGGTAACTAAAGCTATAAAATTCAAAATAAAGTTAAGGGTATTTTTTAATTAGTTTTTCACATATAAGTACAATATTTTAGTGACTCCCATTAACATTTTTCAACTAATAATAGTAGTAATATGACAATTTATAAAGATGGCCCACTTGCTTTTGCAGATAGACATGCTTCCTGTAAAAGTATATGTAAAAAATTGTAAATAAAAACAAGCTCATGAATTCAAAGCTAGCTAATTTAGAAATGATCTAATTGAATAGTATAATAGATAGTTAATTTTAAACATAATTTAAATAGTTTAAATGAATAAAAAAGATAAATGATAGAATATGATTAGACAATTTGATATGATCAAATTAGTCAGGAGATTAAATTGAATTTGAGATTTTGAATATCCTTTTCAATTTTTTTTTTTTTTGTTTTATCTATCTATTTTAGTAAATTTTGGAATTTCATAATCTCAACTAATTTTTAATTAGAACTTCGTTTTTATTCAAATTCAAATCTCTAAACTCTTAAGCATTCAATTAAAATGTTTAGTAAACTTTTCAACCCTTGAACTTTAGTTAACTTTTATTTTTTGAAATCCTATAATTTTTGAAATCAACTACTTGTTAAAAATATCAGTTTTTATGTCAAACTTAAACTAAATATCAAATTTTTACAAATTGAATTTATAAACTAGATTTTTATTATAAGTCGATGATTTTTATTTAATAGATTCTCAAATTATTTTCTAATTAGTTTTGATACTTATAAAATATCTAAAAGATTCAAACCCAGAACCTTTACCCATAAATATTTTTTATTTTTAATTCATTCCTTTCTTTTTTTTTTTGTACTTGCCTCTCGCCTTTTCTTTTCTCTTGTTCCCTTTCTTCTATTTTTCTCTTCTTTTTTCCTCTTCTTTATCTCTTCTTTTTCTCCCAAAATCTCAAATTTAAGGAAATCATAATAGAGGAAATCAATTGCATGTGCTTGCTAAAAGGATAAGTATTATTGTTTTTCTTTGTTTGATGGTTGTTCCTGTATGTTATATGAGCTAGTGTTAGTTATAAGTAAGGCTTGGGATAAAACTTGAAAATTTGTAATCTATGAAATTATATGCTAAAACTAGGCTTGTGTTTGATGTTAGACTAAGGAGTTTGATGAGAAGATTTGATGAGATATGAAGTAAAAATATGAGCATAGGTGTTATAAATGATGATTTTAAGTTTGTATTTGATTATAAAATGTAGTATGTGGAAGTATGATGTAAAACAAGTAGTTAAATAAGTTAAGTTTTGAGGAAAGTAAACAAAGTAAAGAGCACGAGGGAATATGGGAAGTTATATTAAGTCGTACTCCTTGTTTTAACTCATCAAAGAAGAAACATGGCTGGAGCACGATCAGAACATAGACAACCTTATCCAATCGTGCTTTTCTTTGTTTCTTTTATTGAATATATTTTAGAATAACACGGCTAGAACATGGCATCCCCTATCCCATCGTGTTTCTTTCTGATCCTCACTAGAACATGGCTAAATGTGTCTCATCGTGCTTCTCTCTTACCTTTGAATACCTTGCATATTTAAAAAACATGATTGATATATGACTCATTATATCTCACGTGTTCCTTTCTAGTCCTTAAGTGTTAATATATCGACTGAAACATGGTAGGAACACGGCTCGTCATATCTCATTGTGCTTCTCTATGGCTCTAAACCAAGAAAGCATGACGGGAGCATGGCTTGTTGTATTTGGCTGCTTCTTCATATTATGTAGCAAGGTGAAAGTATCTACTCGTGTTCTTCATAAAAATCCAAATAAAATAAATTGAAATAGATAAATGATAATTAATATATTATGTTAGATAAGCTATATGTTTAAGAGTAAGTTAAGGGAATTAGTAGGTTAGTAACTAATTGGATTAAACATAGGAGTTAAATGTAAAATGAACTTAGTTAATCAATTTAAGATCAATTTGGTTTAATGAATCTAAGTGAACTAAAGTGAAATAGATTAACTATTCCTAATGGATATATGATAATGACTTAGGGAGATAATTAAATTTGACTTAGTAATCGATTAAATAATCAAGTTTAATCAACTTGGTTAAATTAAATTAATATAGGTTTAATAAATTATAATTGGCTTAGACTAATGTGTTAGGATAAATCATGAATAATATGGATTATGTTATTTCAAATGTTTGTTTGCTAGGAAAATGAATGTTTTCTATAAGTTAAAAAAGGTAATGATGTTTTTATAATAAATGATTATAAACACAGAGAAAAGACATAATTTGACAAACAATGGAGAATTATTTGTATCTTAGTGGGGGCGATCTTGGCAGCCATGGTGGGGTTCATACTTAGTGTTTGATCAAATAGTTTTATAAAATAAGTTTGATGTAAGTGGATAATTTATTTAATTGCTTATATAATTTAAATTATTAAACAAATGAATGGATGGTTAATCAACTCCCTGCCTTTGTTTTGGATTCTGAACTTTATGAAAGGTACGCAGTGCCATGCTTATTGTTTGTTAGGATAACATATCTAAAGAACTAAAATTTAAAGACAACCTAATTAATGAGTGTTACTTATTCTTGTATCATTTATCGATCCATGGAGCAATAACCTTATTCGGAGTTAGGTAGTATTTAAGTGCTTAGGCTATGTCCTATATCATATATACAATGGTATGCCATAATGCAATGTAATTTAAGTGGCTCAGCAGGTAACTGATGAGGTAAATGGTATCGATGTAACATTTGCATAAGCTTAGGATGAAGTAACATGGTTTAATTCACGTTTATGGAACCGGTTGAACTAAATGATGTTATGGACTAAGATAAGTAAAGCTGTGTAACGATTATAAATCCTAAATAACGCTATTTTTTTTTAAGTTAGATAAAAGTATGTGGGTTGCTTATATCAACCCTTGAGCAGCTGTTGTTACTTAGGACCTCAGATTCCAAATAAAGGTTTATTTCAGAGTGAGAGTGCTCTAGTATTGCTTGTTTCACTTTAATCTAAAGATAATAATCTGTTGTTATTGCATTGCATTAGTTTAAGCATGTATGACATCTCGTGTGCTTGTGTTACTGTTGTATTGGGCTTTAGCTCATTATTCTTTCTTTCTAGGTGATGACTTGATGTTCATGTTGATGATTATTGAATAGGCGTATGGGATGACTTGGGAAGAGTTTATTGAAGAACAAGACGAGTTAAAATTGCTGGCTTTTACTTTATTTTATTTCAAAGCTGGATTTATCTTATTGGAATTGTATTTTTTTTAAGGGCCTGGTGGAGCCCATATGTTTTATAATAAGCTTTTAAAGCTTTGTTCATGAAATATATGAGATCTTCATGATATGGTTTGTTTTATTAAAGTTGATCTACTTGTGTTAGTAAAAGTTAGAAATGTTTTCATAAAGTTTATTTTATTGTTTAACTCCATTATCTCTAGAATCTAATTAAATGATTTTAGAATCTAAAATTAGCTAGCAAATTGTCACAATAAACGTATCTTTTATGGAAGAATGCATGTAATACTTAGGGTATTATACATTGTGCACGCCTTGATGAAAATTTAGGGCATTACAAATTAAAGTAGAAAAACACCTAAAAAATGAAACTAGCTGATACACCTAAAGCCCAGTGCAACTCAACTTCATCTCCACTTTTTTCTTATTTCATTATATTTAATGACAAAAAGGACAATCAATATGTCAAATCCAATCTTAATTAAATCAAAAGGAAAACCAAAAGGGAGTTAATAAATGATCCCACGATTAACTATCCTTTTGACACCTTCCACAATGATGATAACAAACTCTAAGAATTTGATTCAAAAAAAAGTTTGAGTAGCATATAACACAATAGATTGATACAATTTTTTTGATTGAACATAAAGCAAGTATAATGATTAGAAATATATCCAAGTATTGTGTCATTAAACCACCATTAGAAGTTTCCATGGATTACCGGATAAAATACTATTGGCTCCATGCTACAGTCAAATCACCATTAACAAAAGTATTAGTTATTGACTGGATTATAGAGCCATTATTAGAACTATATCTATAGATAAATATTTAAATTTTGAATGTCACATGACATTAAGCTTGTTGTTTGTTAAATGGGGATAGAAAGTTTAAGAAAGGAAAATTAAAATAAGCATAGTGTGTTGTCTGTGATGAGAACATGGAAATTGATTCAACAAATAGGTACTTAGCTTAACAAAATTCATATCGTATTCTTAAATTTACTAGATAAGTGATAACTACTCTTTCAACATAGTACAATCTTTTAAAAAAAAAAAAAAAGCCATAAACTTAGATTTGAAATATCATTAAGGGAAACAACTTAACACCTTAAATTCTATGAATTGTTTCATTCTTCAAGTAGCTTTTTTCTCAAATGAGTTAGGACCTCTCTTCTTGCCAAATCCAATGGCCAGATAGCACAGATAAAGAAACTACAATTAATATTTCATATACAGATGCAAATCATAATAATATCCCAAAGTAAAGTATTACTCAATTGCAATAGATGGTCAACAAAGCTAAAACCAAAATAAAGCATATTTTAGAAGAAAATGTGATAAGAGGGTAGTAAATGACGCAATAACATTAGGAGGTGAATCACTACAATATGCAAAACAACAAATAATAAAGTATAGAATAAAAGGATCTAACGACTAAATTGATCCAACAAACGAGCCAAAACCACCAACCCTTTAATGAAATTTTGGTGTATTCAACATCAAAGGGAATATGTGTGGACCACTACTTGAATGGTATTCAAATGTATCTATATAAAAGGGAAATGTATAGATAAGGAATAAGTTGTCCTAAATCACTATTGTAATGGTATTCAAATGTATCCATTTTGAAGGAATTTGTATAGATTAGGAATAAGTTGGCCTTACAACATTAATCCTATTCCTCTTCACACAAAATAGCTAAACATATACAAAAGATGTACTCACAAAGATTTTAATGGCGTAATGCTCTTTGATACCTCATTACTTATGCAGATATCCTAATCCCACTTAACAGAATATGGATCACATTGGGATCAAGCAATGATCGGATAGATGATCTTAATATACAAGCCAATAACATGTACTTGCTTTGGGAAAAACATGAATATATAAATAAATGAACACACCATGATGGCCATAGTTGTCGAAATCACGAATTCACTATTCACCTCACCTAAGTCCATAGAATGGGTGAATTATATAGAATTGCGCAAAATCGATAAAATCGTAGATATGTATAATCGTACATCTAAATTTATAATTTTATCTAAAGTTTACATCTTAATAATTTTTCATCCATTTTAATTAAGAAAAAACATATAAGATCATAAATTCATAGAATTATATATTTGGCTTGCGATTTTAACAACCGTGATTACAACTTAATTTTTTAGGACATTAGCCTCAATACAAAAGTTTCATATAGCAAAATTTATTTTGAATTTAAGAGAAAAAAATGCACATCAACAAACTCTAGAGTACATTATTGTGACATCATAAAGCCAGATACCAAACTTCTGATCCCAAAAATTCACCATGAGCTTTGGATGGTAGAGAAATTAGACAAGCCAACAAAAGGGTTATATAATCATGGTCTTCTTTGTTTTGTAGTCCACTATAGATATATAAATATAAATATATATTTTTAAGATAAGTAGAAAGGAAAATTTAAACGGTATGTTTAATCCCAACACAAGATTTTTATAACATTGAAATATTATCAAATATAAACAATAGAAAAATCATGCCATGAAAAAGCCAGATAAAATTTAAGAAAAGAATCAAATCTGATCACTCCTTTGGGAAAGGATCGATTATATTCCAAAATTTTAAAATAGTTGAGCCCTTAAGCTTATTTTGGAATAGTTGGGTAACACCATGAATGGATCAATTTAATCCCCAAATTCTCTACAAGGACAAAAAAAAGTCCCTGAATGAATCTACAAAATACCTTAAGCCATATCCTAATAAAAAAGTTTAACAACCAACTAAACTAATAGTTTTTGTCAATGGCCAAAGTTATGCCAACACCTAACCAGTTTGTTTACAAAGTTTAAATAGCTAAATAGGCCAAACTAAAGTTTAAGGGCCAAACTGGTCCTCCTTTAAAATTAAGAGGGGCCAATTTTGATCAACTCAAATCACCAAGGTACAAAGATAATTTATCCAGCAACATATCTAAATTCAAGCAAATTCATCCTTCGTGATAGAAACATATAAATTATCCAAAGACTGTATAAAAAAAATATACCTAATTATTGAGAAAACCAAGCAAACGACCAATGAAACCAAGTAAAATTTCTTCATCTAAACTAAAGGCCAATAGAAAAAAACAATAGGCTTCTAAAACTTCAGTACTTGACCCCAGCAAGGTACAAAAAGATGCAAAAACCATGAAAAAGCTTACAGCACAAGTAGACCTCTACCATGCTTAACGCTTTTCAATAAATCTAGCATAACCATCCTCGCATATTGCAAAATTGCAATGCGTACGGAATAAGTTGAACACATTATCTGATAAACATAAAAGAATATATATAAAAACCCAAGCTTTATGGCTCATGGGACTTGCTTGAACATGGCTTTTCCAATTAACATTAAAACAACCAATAATTCAACTATTGGACTTTTGGTTCGGTTTGATTTGATTTTTCAAATCGATTCAATCTAAAAGGTCTCATATTTCAAATCCATCCATTTTTCACTTTTTTTCATTACTTTCGGTTTTTCACATTTTAGTTCGATTTGTTCGAACCTAGAAACTATAGCAAAATCCTAATAGATTAAATTAATGGAATCAGTTCAAAAATTCTAGTAAAACTAATATTTGATACGGGTCAGAGTCAAATCCCTATAAGGGCGGGTTTGGGTATTGAAAAAAAAAAACCTATAGGGTCACGGGTCAGGTTTGGAAAGTCCTATAATGAACTAGGGCGGGTTTGGATTTTTATGACCCGTCCCAAACCCACCCCATTGCATCCCTAATTTTTAGCATTTATAGTATAGTAAGGTTTTTGTGTGGGCTTGTATGTGTTTTTGTTCTTTTTTTTTTTTTTTTCAACTTTGGGCTTGTGGTCTTGTGGGTTTATTTCACGGAAAAAAAAAAAAAGATTTGCATTTTAGGGCTTGAGAAGGGAAAATATTTCCCATGTTTATTTAATGAAAATTGAGATATCTATTGGAAAAAATTTTCTCATGTTATGGAAAAATTATGCTAATTTATAGCTTATTATTAGAAAACAACTATGGAGTATAAAGTGTAGATAATTTTTCTGTCGGCCCACCAACACTACCACCAATAATTTATTATCCAAAGATATTATTATTAATTATTTAATATTTTTTCTTTTGACAGATTTATTTCTCATTATAATACATGTATTTTTAATTTTTTATACTTAATAATATATAAGTTGCCTTGAAGTTATCTGTAAGGACCGCTATCACCCCTATATTTAAAATAAGTGATAACAGTTCCCCAACCACATATAATCTGCAGAATTATATGTAAGGTTGTCCGAGAAGAAATGTTTGATGAATTGTTTGTCTAATTTCACAACATAAGTCATTTGAAATTATTTACTTAATAGCTTACTTTCAAAACACAATACCATATATATACAAACATTATAAGAAAATAGCTCAGGTTATACAAGCTAGGTACATACATACATACATACATATATATTATATATATATATATTACAACCAAAAGGCTTCTTACAAGCCTTAGCAAAACTACAAACATATAGTTCATCAAGAACTATATAAACAACTATGCAACCTATATATCTAGTCTATTACAAAAATTGGGCTCCAACCAGTCCAGGGCCATCTCTAGTCCTCAAACTCCTTCAGAAAATCCTCAAAATCAGGACCATAACCCAAGCTCGTATAAGACTCATCAAGATCCTCACCTGAAATAGATAAAATATGAGCCAAAGGCCCAGTACACAAGTAACGAAAACAAAAGCGAGATGATTCACACAAGCCTAAACTAAATGCAAGATGCAACAACCATTCAATTATTTAATCTTTAGTTAGTAATTCAACATGGGAGTATTCAAACTCCGGGCAACAAGGATAGTGGGGGATCCTGAGTAACAACCTTGACGCTCAAGGAGTTGATATAAGTAGCTCGGATACTTATATCGTTTAGATAATTTTGAAACACCAAAATCTACCATGCCCAATCTGAGCAGGGTGCCGCTCCCCGAACCGGATACCAATTCCACCCCAGGCTCACCCAATCTGTGAGGGGGCGCCCCTAGGCACTCATGCCACCCTGGGCAAGGATTGGATTTAACGGCGTAAAACACAAATCAACACTCACAATTAAGTTTTTCTTAATATATATAATTTTCATAAATGCCTATCCTAACACAGAGACAAGCTAGTTACTGCGTACCTGTACTAGATCGAGAGTCAATGAGAATAACCGAAAGGGAATCAATCACTGTAAAAAGAAGTAATTACAAACTCACACTTAGTTCAAGTATATATATATTCATCAAAGCTCTAGTATAATCATCCAAAGAAATTCAAATAAATCATTATAACATCATCACATAGCATTTAGATATCATATATTATCATACAATACTCAACAAATACTTAAATGACCATTTTCAAGCTTTGAACAACTTTTAGCAAACAACAATAAGTTTTAAACTTTGTTGGAAAGTGTATCAGCTGGAAAGAATTGAAATTTAAGCACTGATACTTTTGTAATTTGTAAAATCTTAAAACATGAAAGTTGTAGATCTCTTTTAGCTTTCCAACACAACTTGAATCACCTCAAACGGAGGTCAGATGAAAAAGTTATGGTCAAATTACAAACAGGCTGCGAAACAAGGAAACCAACGCCGGACTTCAACGCCGGCGGCGTAAATGTAAAAATTTGCCAGCGTTAGAGGTCGACGATTCTGGTCCCCGAGTGCATCCTCAACACCGCAAAATTCCTCATGTATGCCGGCAGCGTACCCTTCAACACCGCCAGCGTACTTTGCCGGCGTACACTCTGTGACAGGTTGTGAAAATTCTTTAAACTCCTCTGTTTTTTCATGTTAAATTTACACTTCCAAATTTCTCTTAAACTCATTCCAAGTTTCCCAAAGCTTATTATATGTTCATTACATTATTCAAACAACACTAAACATCTCCAAAACTTCATCAACCCCAATCACTATTCATCATCTTCTTCCAACTTCCATCAAACATCAACTACACTTCAATATTAGGTCATCCAACCACATGCATTCACCAACACTTCCAACACTTCAAACTCATCCTAAGCACATAAAACTAACCACTCTAGTCCTATAACACATCATATACCATCAAAACATCATGAAGCATGAATTTAAACAAATATGGCATCAAGACTACATATTCATGCATAGAAAAGAAAGTTGAAGAACACACTTACCACAAGAACTTCAAGGCTTGGTTTAATGACTCTAGATCAAGCTTTTGATGGTGGATGTTGTAGAAAATCAAGTCTCAAACTTGGTTCACCTTGGGAGCCTTTTTGGAGTGAAGAAGAAGAGGTTTTAGGGCAATAGAGAGCTTTTGGTTTGGTCTGGGATTTTTGGCCGAATTTTAGAGGTTAAGTAGTTTAAGTTTATCCTATGTTGACTTTAAGGGCATGAGGACATTAAAGGCTTAATGACTTTGTTTTAGGTTAATTAATATCTTTGTCTTAAGGCACATAATGGAGGTTTAATGGCTAAGTTTTTAGCCTATTTTTCTGCTACCTAAGGATATTTATATATATACATTCACTTATTCTAAGCATAAATAACACACTCTAAGGCATATTAATATTTTACAAACAATAAATAATTAATCTAACATATTTAAATAATTCTACACTTTCACACATCATAATACTCATCAAAATTAAACTCACTATCAATATTCAATATATATATATATATATATATATCATGCTTAAATTCAACAATACACTTATAAAATAAAAATTAGGAATTTCATGGCTATTTCATTATCTATACTATTAAAGCAACTACTCTTTTGGTATATTTAATGTAAATATTTTTAGTGTCAATGTTTTTAATATAATGTTTTTAGCATATGGACATAAAATATTTTTCATATACTTGAAATCGTGAAAATTAAATAGGTTTTGAATATAATTAAATAATGGTTAAATAAACATAATCTTTCCCCTTTTTTAGCGTATGAGCATAAAATATTTTTTGTTATTCTTAAAATTGTGAAATTAAATAGGGGTTGAATATACATAGTCTTTTATGAGTAAAATATTTTTTGTATCTTTGAAATCATGAAATTAAATATAGTTTGAATAGAATTAAATAGGAGTTGAATAGACATAGTCTTTTCCTTTTTTTTAAATATGGACTTAAAGTTTTTGTATCCCTAGAATCATGAAATTATATAAGGTTTGAATAGAATTAAATAAAGGTTGAATAGAGATAGTTTTTTCCTTTTTTAGCCTAAGCATGTATCTTTATATACTGATCTAAACCTTTCATACCATATTTATGCATAGCAGTTACCCAACATGGAGAAATTACATTGGAAAATACAATTGTAATTATGATTTGTAATTAATTTCTTTATTTCTAGGACTAATTACGATTGTCATCTTCCAACCTATCAAATAATATATCTATTTAATTCATATATGTTGGGTTGTTTTGTTTGTATAGCATCGTTTGCTTGTACAAACAGGGGAAAACTTTTTGCATAAAATTAATCAAACATTTAAAAATATGATAGTTTTTAGGAAAACTATTTTAGGGAAAAAAATTTCCATTAACAAATAGTTTTCTTAAAAAAAAAAAAGAAAAAAAAACCATGCACTAAAGTTTTAATGTTACAAGCATTTTACATTAAAAGGGCAAAAAAAGTGGGGGGAGGGGGGAGGGGGGGACACCTATACATCACAAAAAAAAAAAAAAAAAAAAAAAACTACTTCTTGAATTAACGACTGGTTATGAAAGTAAATTTTATGTGTTCTAGTAAATAGAATGTTATATGATTAGGAATAAAAAATAAGTTGCATTGAAATGGTACTTTTTTTAACTTAAGTTTAAATATGTTATTAATTCAAAACCGATAGGAGGCACATCAAGGATTATCTTGTGTGACTACTCCAACACCAAATTCAATGTTCATCTAAGATAGGAAATTGATAATAAAATGTGAGAGTTATGGTGCAGCATATTTGTTTTCATAAGTTTATGGGGAAGATATCTATAGGAGATAGATTTCAAGGATTGCATGCATTGTAAGAATGTAGAATAATGGGAAGTTAAGAGCGATTGGTACGAACATAGAAGTTAAGTCATGAAGCCATGTTTAACTGTTTCCTTACTAAAGACAAAGGAAGTTATGGGGTGTGTATTAAGTGAACCGACCTAACACTACCAACTGCCTAAGTCATAAGACTAACTTCTCAAGTAAGGGAAAATGTTGTTGTCCTTAGGGGGTTATGGTGGGTTGAACTTAAACCTACTGGATTAGCTCAAGCCTTGAATTAGACAATTCGAACCTGACTCAAATTGGCTATGGAGGGACTAGCTTTGGACCTGTCCCATGCGGGTGATTCGTACCCATAAGAGGCACTCACTAGGTATGTGGGTCCAATCCATGTCCTTCTTGGGGACTTGTAGAACTTGCTAGTTCTTAATGGTTTGGAAAATTAAAAAAAAAAAATTCAAACAAGAATCAGCACATCATGAAGACAAGTACATGCATCCGAAACCAGCACATCATGGATCAAAGTTGGTTTGCAGTCATAGTATAAGGTGGCAATTTGAGTAGAGGGTTCTTGTTTGAAAAGGGAAAGGTCATTGTATTATTCTGGGCAAAGACCAAAATATCACCTCAGATGATGATATCAAAACCATCTAACGTCCAAAAGATCTAAACATAAGTTGAAAGGGCAAGAATTCAAAACAAAGTCTAAATGTGGACTAGTGCAATGTCCTCATAAGAAAAAAAAAATCACAATGCATTAATGGCCATCTGCGTGCTTTGCATTAAATGTGTAATTTAGGGAGTTGTTTCAATTAGGGGTGTTCATGGTTCAATTTGGTTTGATTTAGGGTCAAACCGAACTGAACCACTTTTAACGATTTAGGGTTTCGAACTAAACCACTTCAAATACAGTTCAATTTTGTTCGGTTTGGGTTGAACAGCTTTTAAAAGCATTTAGTTCTAATAAATAATATTAATAGTCATTTGAGTTCCTGAGAAAAGAAAAAGATGTTTAGTTTGAGGAACGTTGTTATAAAAATTAAAGTTACTTATTATTATATCAGGTCATAAATTTAATAATTTCATATATACATATTATTCTGTTTTAAAATATTTTTCAATTCGAATTTAAAGTAACACATATTTTTAATAAATCTATAACTCTAACTAAAGAAAATCATTCTTTTATCTTAATTCCATATTTATTTATAATATTCTTCATTTATAACATATTTAAATTTCCGTTGTGCCAATCAAATGAATGTGCATGTTTTAAACTCAATTATAGCGCTTTTATTTTGATTTGATGCATGTCTACTGATTTTAAAGAATTTAAAATTAATAAAGTACAAAAACATACTGAGAACTTTTTTAGACTAGTAAAAGATTGCTTGTTTAATATTATTAAATATATAATACATTTAATAGTGTATTATGTAAAATATATAATATGAATATATATATATATATATATACAACACTTATATTTATAAATAACATTAATATGGTTAAAAATGTAATTTGTATTTCATAAATTGGAACATAACTACAATTTCTCCTAATAAATCTATAAATTAAAATCTTACTCATTTCCCTTTCAAAGATGCATCTAAACATAAGAATGTTATTAGAATTCATAATTGTGATTCCATTTCAAGACTATTCTAATATACTATATACATATTAGATATTAGAGTGATATGTTATATGTGACTTTAATATATAATGTTTAAGAGTTATAAATGAATAAGATGGCTTTTATTTTTTTTAATGTGAAGCGGTTCGATTTGGGTTCAAACTATTTGTTTCGATTTGACCCCTTGAACTGAAACATAACCGTTTACACTCTTCTTGAACTAAATTGCAACCGAATCGAAATATAAAAGAACCGCATTTTGCAGTTCAATTAGTTTGGTTTGTTTCGGTTCGGTTCAATGAGCAGCCCTAGTTTCCATCACATTATCCCACAATTTAATTCACATTTATATGTTTTGTAATAAAAAAGGTCCATTTGATTTTGGAAATTTGTTATTTTTTTTTACCTTCAATATTTTATTTAATTTTAGAAAAGTTGAGTCTAAACTGGTTGTAATTGCCCAATGATTCGATAAATCCATAGGTCCAAACCACCTCATCATCAAGCTAGGGTGGTTAAAGGTCTTAAATTTTAAGACCTGGACTCGTCAGGTTGAGTCACAGTTTGGACCTAAACTACCTTGGGGAGAACTCCACCCTGAATGGTTCAAACATAGCCTTGAGAGCCCATAACCCATAGCTGACCAATAACACTTGTCTCTCTGTACTATCATTGTCCGTGAGACGGAAAAGGGCAATGGGTAAGATTGGTGGGTTGTCTAGGTAGAGTTTGAGTCATTTATAGGGACCTCAAATATGAGCATCGCGCTATAAATGTCTCGAAGTGAACAATTAAAAAGGTAATAGGCATTAGCTGAGATTTGAGATGATTGTGACTCATCTATTACAATGAGGATGGGTTAATTAAGGTCTTATCTTCTTGAGCTAAGTAATGATTGTATGCATCTCAAGCAAAAGTGAGAAATATTAATTGGTGTAAGGGTAATCAGAATTGATTACCGTAAGACCGAGTGGAACTAGTTGGGTTCAACGGATCATGCCAATGTGCATTGATAGCCTAAGCCATGTATTGCAAAATCTGAGTAATCATGCCATATTCTTATTTAAAGCATGTCATATAATTTCTATTGTTTCTAATTTGGGCATGAATAGGACTACGTAGCCATATGTTGCAAGTTTATTGGACGGCACAACGTCGTATAACACAATGTTTAGTCTAATGGTTATCAATGGATGGTGATTTGATTCTTTAAATATTGTAGCATCAGTCCAAATACGTTCATTTAAATTGTTCTAAAGGTGGTGATCATTTCATGTGTACATTTGTTTTTAGCATCTAATAGAAAAATTTCTCAATTTTTTACATAATGTCAAGTAAGAATAGTAGCAGCTTATTTCATACCCATTATTGTCACCATTGCTGTCGACATCTCCCCACTATTACCTTCATTGCCCTTGTGTCCACTACTATGGTTTCTTCCACCATCAATGCAACATTAGCACTAGACTACCACTATCATCAATAATGTTTGTGGTATTATGGTGGCAATGGTGGTGGAGTAGTGCAATGGTAGTGGTGTTGGCAATGGAAATGATGATAGTAGTGGTGGTAAAGAAATGAAAAAAAAATATAGTTAGGATAAATATATAATAACTTACTAAAATCTCTAATCTAACATACACATGTATGATAAATAATATAAAATATGAAAAATCACAAAATGTTGTTAATGACAAATCTACGTCCCTTTGTTTCTTTTTTATTTTATAAAAAATGGTCCTACGAATTATTTAAATATGCATATTGAAATATATCTATGATCGCAACTTTCAAATACTTAATATATTAATTTTAATAATTATTTTCAATTGTGAGATGATGAGTTATATGGTTCTATTAATGGGATTATAAAAGTTCTCATACTTAACGCTTTAAACATTGGTATAAGAAACTTCTCCTAATTATTTCCCTTATGTCATATGGTATTGTTCTTATTATACTACGTAGTAGTAGAAAACTAAACCCTACTTAGTGTAAGGCAAAATACTTAAATAAGCCCTCGAAACTTTGTATTTTGTTCATTTAAGACCTTAAAATTCAATTTAATCAATTAGTCCCTTTAACTTTTTTAATTATTTTGTTTAAGCCCCTGCCGTTAAAAGAACAGAACAGTAACATAAATGATGATATAAACACACGTAAGTGCTGATGAGGCAAAGAGAAAAACTTACATGGAAGATTTTCACATTATAAAGTAATAAAGATAGCATGATCAAATAAAATCAGGACGTTTGTGAGAAAAATATCAGTGCATCCATGCTCCATTTTACAAATAACAACCCTCACATAACAAATTTTCTTCAACAATGACTATGATTACAAGTATTCTTTGTATAGATCTTCGCATTAAAAATCATAAGTTAGGGTAACTCATGATTGTCAAGAATGTTGTTATCTTCACAGTTTTGACAAGCTAGAATTATAGTTAAGATACAATTGGCAAATAGAGCGAGAACATTGATTTTATGAAAGGAGACTAATCTCCTTAATAGGTTTCCTAGAAAAAGATTATGAATTACATTTTTTTCGATGGATGTCTTAGATTATTAAATGTGACACTTGAGAATGGCAATAACATAGATAAGAGAATGAAAGACAATTCGATGTCACTAATTTTCCTTTTTTAAAGGCTCGAAGGGCTGTGTAATTAAAGTAGTAATTTTTTCCCTTTCATTTTGCTGGTTAATTTATTTTATTAAAATGCCATATATATTCGAAAAACCTAAAAAAAGTCATTTTATGAATTTTTGTTAAACAAAAAATCATTTATGTGTAACAAAATAGTAAGTTAGGGGCTTATTGATTAAATTGGATCTTAAGGTTCTTAATTGACCAAAATGCAAAGTCCTGGGGGCTTATTTAAGTATTTTGCCTTAATGTAATTTATGTTTCAAAATTATCAGTCTTTGCAAAAATAATTCATAGTTACCCTTCCTAAGATGTTGTAAAATTGAGATAAAATATACTTCTAATAATTCCTCCATATGACCACTTTCATGTAGTTTAATTTCCCTAAGTAACTCTTTAACTGTAAGTTATATGTATATTATTCATTATTTATATTAATATAAAGAGATCAAAATCTTCTCATTCTTTTAAATATAATAGAAAATAATATTAAAAAAAAAGAAAAAAAAAATTAATTATATTCATAGAAAATTTGATAGCTTTTTTTTTTTGGAAAATATTCCTCATCAAAACAAATAGTCTTAGTACATAAGCAATAATTTCTAAAATGTAGAAGCACACACGATATATTTTGATAGTATAAAATTAAGAATAAACATATTTATGTACTTATGTGTAGATATTGGTACATGTTTGTAATGTATTCTTCACATAATCACATGTTATATTAATAATAAAATTTTAAGTACACCTTTTAATAATTACTAGTCAATTCTATGTACCTGATTTGTATTTTCAATTATAATTAGATGGAGGTGAAATTCATTTTTTTTTTATGGGACTTGACTCTTTTGCTTCTTATTTGTGTTTTAGTTTGGTTGAAATTTAACTATGTTCGGTTTAGTTGATAACCATGTAAATTGCGATGTGGGAGTGAGTATTATATATTTAGACGAGTTAAAAACTAGAGGAATTGGATTTACTATGTAATTTGATTTTGTACATGTCGATGTTACTTTTTTTTTTTTTTGTGGTAACTGCAAATATCATTTAAACAGGTAATAAAGTTCACACATCAAGTCATAAAAGGTTTGCTTGCAAAACCTTAAAAAAAAGAAGAAGAAAAGAAGTCGTTACTAGATCCTTCACTAAAGGCGAAAGGATTAAAGTCATCAATGGAGATGGAATCAAACATAAGAGGCCACTCATTGGCGCTTTGAACCGTGCAAGTTCATGAGCTACTTGGTTTACTTCTTAGGTATCTAAGACAAGTAGACCGAAGGGGTCATTTAAATGAGTTGCCTGCAAGTAAACACAAATGATGTTAGATAATATGTGTAAATATCATTAGTTGTTAACCACCTAATTGCTTAAGAAGAATTAGATTTAATAATGATATTCTATGTGGTAATGACCCTTAATAAATGCTTAATGCTCTAGTGAATAGGGTAAATTACACCGAAGGTCACAACATTTGGGGGTAAGCTCATTTTAGGTTATAACGTTTTGAAAAGTTCGAAAAAGTCACAACATTTAGTAAATAAGTTCATTTTAGATCACAACATTTGGGGGTAAGATCATTTTAAGTCATAATGTTTAGAGAAGTGGGTCAATTAAGGTTACCATTAACACGTGTTAACAAGAGAAATATTTAATTAAAACTCAAGAAACCATTCTTTTAAGGCCCTAATTGACATGTATCAATAGAACAGTTACTTAATTAATCTCATAAGACACTTTTCTAAACATTATGATCTCTTTTAAACTTTTCAAAATATGATGACCTAAAATGAACTTATCCACAAACGCTGTGACTTTCCGATGTAATTTACCCCTAGCAAATACTCCATAGCTCTGCTTCAATGGTGAGAAAGTGTTTGTTCTTTGACAAAAAATAAACCTGAAAGTGTCCTCTTAAATCTCTTATACATCCGCCAACTACAGACAAGAATCATCTGCTCTACATATCGCATCTACATTAATTTCAGCTCATCATTGCTTAGCTTCTAAATTACAGTCCATATTACTATAGAGTTGTTGGCTTTTTGAAGTTTTTTTTGTTGCTCCAAAATTCCCTAGTCACTATCATCAAACGTATTGTTCCAATTTAGATTCTTGTCAATCTCCTAAAACACTCATGTGTGTTTTGTTCTTTCCATATACTTCATAAAGTAAAACAAACATAAATACTGCCATGGAGGGTCTTTGCTTTGTCTTTTACTAGGGATGGTGTTGTATTCACCCTTTTAGCATAACTTAAAGGGCATTTGCAAAGAGTTCCACAATGAAGTTGGAGGGTTAATAGTTCTAGACTATCTGCATGCCATGAAGAGGTGCTCAATGCTTTCATTATCTTTACTGCATAATGGTTAAATAGGGTCAACTTGCATACCTCTTCTTATCAGTGCATCTTTATTCAACAAGCATTCCTACTAGCATTTCTAGATAAACAATTTATCTTTTTGATAGGTGAGAGTTCTCTATATCCACTTCTCCTTTTTGGGTGTTAGATCAGGAGCAATTTCTTTACACAGTAACGTATAAGTTAATTTTAACGTAAGTTCAACTCCCATATCTTCTTTCCATGTCCAAACATCTTCTCTTCCATCATCTATAAGTAGAATTAAGCCTAGTTTTTTAGTAATAATATGTTCATCTATTGGATATCTAATTAGCTCCTCATTTTAGTCATCTATATCATTCAAAGCATCATAAAGAATTATTGACGGCATATTCCTTGTTAGTGATATATAAATAAAGGAAGAAGGTGCTCCCATTTGTGTCTAACTAGTATTCTAGAAGGTTTATGATCATTCATCTTTAGGTCTATAAATACGAAGAGAGTTAACCCAATTCAACATTTTGATTATTTTTCTCAAAGTTTTTTATCTTGCTAGTCGCCCATTTTGTTGATACTGTCCCATCTTTCTTTTCGCTGACTTTGTCCATAAGACCTTTCTATTTTGTATGTTATAGAATTGTTTTGCCATGCATGCATTATTTCGTGTTTTCAAATCCTAGATCTTTAGGCCCCCCCAGTCCTTTGGTTTCTTCGCCTCTTGCCAGCTAATTCATTTATTTTCCGTTTCTTACCACCTCCTCACAAAAAGTCTCAAATCACTTTTGTTACTTCTCTTATGTACTATTATAAACTTGATATCAATGGAACTATTTCATAATTTGATGATCATATATGTGCCCGCACGCACACGCGCGCGCACAGACATACACATGCTTTTAAATAATATCCTTTTATCCCTTCCCTATGTCAATCTTGTTAGATCAAAAGATGAACACAAAATAAAATCACATAGTAAATTGTATTGACTCGAATTGAAATCGTTTTTATTTTTCATTTTTTTTTGTGGGCTCAAACTTTCATTAATTAGCATGCAAATGCACTACCCTTACAATGTTCATGAACATAAGATGAAACTTAGCCATAAAAAAAAAAAAAAAAAACTAACAACAAGGGGAGAAACAACAAAAACCAGTGGATCACAAAACTTCTTGAACCACTATGGATAGTGCACAAAACAAATCAGCGAGGATGTTTGATGTGACTTGGAAATCTTGGCTAAATACATACGTTCTTGAACCAAAATATGACTTGTTGAGTTTACTTCTCTAGGTGTCTAGCACAATTGGACCTAAGGGATCATCCGGGTCAGTTGCCTACAATGAATAACTAGATTTGGTACATAATTAGCTAAAACATTCGCTAAAGTGATCCAATGAATAACATCTAAAGAATTAGATTCCAAAATGACATTTTGTGATGTGAAGAACGGGCTAGGTTACCATCCCAATATATTGCTCATATCTCAACTTCTAAGGGGGAGCTAACATTTATCTACTTGATAAAACCACCTTTACATCTGCCATTTCGATCTCAAATGAATCCTTTGATACTCGGCCAGATTGTCTCCTCTTTCTAGCTCACATCCTCATTTAATTTCAAAGAGTTATCAGCCGGAGATTGCTATTGAAATTCTTGGATCAAATAAGAGTATTGACACTTGGAAAATTTAAGATTAAAAATAAGGTATCTCATAAATCGTTAGTATTATTATTAGTATTAATGACAAAAATGGTATTTGTTGCAAAAAGTTCAATTAAGTATATAGAGTTCGGTTATGAATAATTTAGTACTTGAATAAAGTTTTCATTGACTTTTTTTGTACCTGAAATTTGGTTTTGATAATTTTGGTACTTGAATAAAGTTTTCGCAAACTTTTCAGTTCACAAAAACTTTGTTCAGGAATTAAATTATTCAAAACGAAACTTTAGGTACCTAATTAAACTTTTTGCAATAATTCAGATACCATATTTGTCATTAACCCTAATTATTATTATTATAACATGTTAGGTTCATTGTTTGATTTGGTCAAATTGATGATTCATGTTTCGCTTAAATAGACATGATTCAATTTGGTTTAGAACATTTATTTGATTAAACTAAAAATTATTTATTAGATATATTATATAAAATTTGATATAATTTCAAAATAAATATTACTAAATTGCAACCATCCTTAAGCTAAAGATAATGTTTTGGTACATGCTTCAAAGTTAATTGGATAAATTATGTTAGTAGGTATCAATATTCGTGTGCATATTCAACATTTTGTGATGTTAAAAAACTTGATTTGACATTTTACAAAGCTAATCAAATAAGGATCAACACTTTAAATAGTTAAAAAAAATCATTGTTATATAAAGTATTACAAATAAATAATTTTTTTGTTTATTTGTCACTCATTTAAAACGTTGATTCATTTTCTTAATCATTTAAATTGATGAGATATTGAATTTTTTTAATAACTTGAAATTTGAACTTACTTTACATTGATGCCTTATAGTTTAATTTTCTAATAAAAAAAGCCTTATGATACTCACTTATACCATACTCGATAACATAGGATTATGGGTATAAATTTACTAGAATATACTCCCTTTTCATACCTTGTGCTTACCATAAAACCTATACTTTAATACATAGTAAATTATACTAGAAAGTAGCTTCAAGGGTAAATTAATTTAATGCATTAATGTTTTGAGTAATTAAAAAGAAGAATCAATGTTTGATTGAGTAAATCAAACAAGATATTAATATTTTGCAAAGTTCATTTAAAATATATTAGTTTTCATTTAAATTTCCTTAATTTTTATTTATGGTCAGTTATTAATACTTTATTTAACTTATCTATATTATTAACGCCAAAAGACTCACTTTTGGTGTCTTTAGTGGAGATATAATTTTTTATATATGATTTGATGACAATGACCCCAACGATTTAAATTTATAACTTCTTTTTCAAAATAAAACTACTCCGTTAATCTTTTTAAAACTATAACTACTGTATTTATCTTTTTTACTTTTAAAAATTTGTATTTTAATGTAAAATAAGAATAATGATAATGATTAAATATATTATAGTCGAAAATTAATATTTATAATAAAATATTTAGGATTTTGTTTTATGGATATTATTAAATTTGCACATGCAATGCTGATGTACCATTTGCTAGTCTTATAAAATGTTTTTTTAACCACTTGAAATGTTCATACTTTTAATGAATTTATCCTCATATATTGACTCTTTTTTAACCATTATTTATTCCCTCATCATTCTACACTAGCAAATGACACACATGCGTTGCAAGTGTAAATAATAAATAAAAAAATGAACTTCTACAATGAGCAACATAGTTAAAGTTAATTTCATGCAGATTGATAGAGGAAGGAAGAAACTAAAATCTTGCATAATTGCATATATAGGAAATGGAAAAATGAAATCAAAAGATTAATGAAATAATACTCTAATACACTGTAACTATTTATTACAAAGTTTATAAACACATGAATCGTAATCATAATTATTGCTTCATTGAAGACGTAGCCGTATACCTCAAAACAAATGTGACATTAGAAAAGAATTTATTTAATCAAATTATTACTTCTATGTATACATTTAAGGATTTGGTAATTATTTATTGAACTCCTTGGATAACAGCTCACTTGCAAAAGTTTGGTCTTGAAGAATGTATATTAAATGAAATATAGTGGGTAAATGATATAAAGAGCTTATAGTTATTAAATTGAAAAAATTACAGTAAGACAGAATTTTAAACCTTAGTAAGACAAATTTGACATGTTATTAGCATTCGCTATGCAAATAAAAGAAACTATGTATTTAAATTAAATAAAAGCTAACATATAAAGTGGATGATATTTGATAATATCATATCGCAATAGCAATCTTATATGATAATCATAATTAGATTTATCTTACATATTAGATTCCATATATTGTTTGTGTTGTACTTAATGATTAGGCACATCTTCATACCTATAAGTAATTGGCAATATAATAAAAGATCATACTTTTACAAGTAATTAGCAATGCAATAACTTAAAATTATACAATGGAAGTTATGACATTTGTTTATATAGTGGTATATTACCTCTGTTGCTGAAGCTTTCCAATTTCTCATTTTATCATCTTAATGAAGGTTCTTCTATCAGTTTTAATAAAAAATGCCTAACCAAAACTATAAATTCTCAAATAATTTTTCTACAGGAGGAAAAAACTTATGTAATCATAAAATTTCATACCTTCTTGGAATTGTGAAGTCTTAATCCAAAAAGAAAAAATATATAATAAAAAGAAAATATACGTGATTGATATAGATGCCGTATAAGGAAATTGTTGGGAACATATTGTGGAAATCTCTAAATTAGTCAACTAAGCATCAAAGAGAAATTACATAATTTAATATGAATTAAAGTAAATGTAGGATAAAACGTGGAATAAATCATACTTTATTATTCCTTTAAATGGGTGTAGAAATGAATGAGAAAGTTCTCACTTAAATTATATAGATGATCAAATAATAATATTAGAGAGATTGATAAATTACCTGAAATGACCTAGATTTATATTCTATTCAAATTCCATGTGTTTAATTAATTATGTTGAAATGTTGAATTTAAGGAGTATAGTTAGGTTGTTAGTAATTTAATATATGATTGTGCATGTGTATGTGTTGATATTAATATTGTTGTTTTATATGCATTAATGTGTGAGCAATGAAATTATTAATGTTGTCTTGTGCACATTAAGATGTTAAATTGGGTTAGATTATTAATAAACTCCAATTTTGTTAAAGATTAATTGATGAGTTTTGGTAATTATGTAGCATTTATGTCCTAAATGTAAGCTAAATGGAGTCCAAATTAAAGTGAAATGCAACCTAAAGTTAATATATGCATTAAGGGGTAAATTTGGAAGTGTAAAAGTCAAAATTAAGCTAATTTGATCACTTTTTGGGCAGCTCAAATTTTATCCGAATTTTCCTTTTCTTTTTCTTTTTCTCTTCTTCTTCTTCTCCATTTCCATCATCATTTCCAAGCTCAAGTTAGGGTTATATCAAGTTGAAAATCAAAGTTATTCTCAAGACAAGGTATATATATGTATGTATTTGAATTGGTTTAGTTTAGGTTGTTGTGATTATTGTTTTGTTTCCCTTTCTTGAAATAGATGTATAGATAGTTGGATGAATTGAGTTTAAGATTGATCAAATTGTTGTTCATGCATGGAATGAGTTATGTATGTGTTATATGAGTGTGTGAAAGTATGCATGTATTGTTGTATTGATATGAAGTGTCTTGATGAAACAAAGATAGTTTAAGTAGTTAGAGTGGAGATTGATGAAAATGGAATTTGAAGTGTTTAGTGATGTTGAATTCATGCCTTGGGTTGCTAGAATTGAGTAGTGTATGTTGAGTGAGTATATGAAGTTTGAAGTGTAGTTGAGGAAAGTTTTTGAAGTGTTTTAAGATGTTTTACAAAGTGAAAACAGGGGATTTGAATTTTCGTATAAGCTTGTTTTTGTAACGTACGCCGGCATCTGGGGATTCTACGCCGCCGGCGTAGAGGCGGTGTAGAAAGCCCACAGAATGATTTTCCCTAACGCTGTTTGCAACGCCGCCGGCTTATATGCCGAAGATTTGCCAGCGTCTGTTCTTCAGAACGTACGCCGGCAATTTGAATCTCTACGCCGCCGGCGTAGAGGCGGTGTTGAAAGTTCACAGAACCAAATTTCTTAAAGCCGACTGAACGCCGCCGGCTTTCGCTAGGAAGTCAGCCGGCGTTCTTTCTTCTAACTTGTACGCTGGCTTTTGGGAATCAAGGCCGCCGGCGTAGGTTACAAAGGCTGACGGCGTACGCTTTGAACGCTGCCAGCGTTGACAGTGTACATTTTCAGAACAGTTAACACCGGCCCAACGCCGCCGGCGTTGAGTGCCGGCGTATCCCCTGAGTTTTTGAATTTTGAGAACTTTTTCTAAAAAGTTTCCAAAGTTGTTATTTGAGTATTTGAGTTTTTGGTAAGCAATTTGGGATATATTAGGACGTTTAAATGCCTAGTCGTGACTGTATATCCAATTATGTGAATTTCTTTGATAATTTGTGATATATGGATATAATATGTATATATTTGTGAGAATGAAATTTATAAATGTTGATTTATTAATTATTGTGACATTTCTATTACAGTTAAGGATTCTTCGGTTAATCATCACCGAGAGATCCTAGTTCTATTCTAACGAGTTCAGGTACGCAATAACTTGTCTGATGATTGCTAGGACCAGACATTTCTAATTTGACTTAAATTGATCCGATTTAACATTTGGATGAATTGGATGTCTATTACGCTGTTTAATCTGGTCCGAGGAGCAGCAAACCTGTCATGATGCAATGACATGTTAGCTAGGCGCTTAACCAAGTCATGATGCAATGACTTTACCATGATGCAATGGTACGCTATGATGCAATAGCGATTCTTTTGGTTAAGTGGGTAGCCGATAGGGGGAATTGTATCTGTGTAACGTTTGCTTAAACTTAGGGGGAAATACCATGATTTAGTTCAAGGTTTATGGGAACTTGTGAACTAGGCTCATGTTATGGACTGAGTTTAAGTAGAGTCGGGCAACGGCTTTTAAACCCTAGATGAAGCTATTATCTTTATGAAATAGATATAGGAGATATAAGTATTCGGACTGCTTATATCAACCCCCTGAGCAGCTGCTGTTACTCAGGATCCCTGGATTCCCGAGTGTGACCGGGGTTTGAATACCCTCTTGTTGATTTGTGAATCAAAATGTAATAAAGATAACCACTTGTTTTATGATGCATTTACATCAATTGGATGACTTGTTTTGCATTGGTTATTGTGTACTGGGCCTCTGGCTCACTTTTGCTACTTTGCAGGTCATGGAGACGAGTATTACGATGACTTGGGCTATGGGTCCGATTTTGAAAGATTTCTGGACGAGTGGGATGAATAGGATCCGATGACCCGGGACTTTTAGAAGACTTTTTGCTAAGGACCAGCTTTGTATAGAAGGCTTGTTAGTTAAGCCAAGTTCTTTTGTAATGACCTTAAGATCCATTAGGATTTCTCATGTTTTGAGAAACATGTAATTGTTTTGTTGTGTCATGTATTGACACAAAGCAATGGTTATTTGATGTAAATATATGTATAGATTGCTTTGTTAGCAATCTTGTTTTATTTAAAAAGTTCTTTAAAGTTTAGTGATTTGATCAAACAATTTCATAAACTGTTAGTTTTAGGACAACCTTACATATAATGTAAAACGTTATATGTGGTTGGGGATTCGGTACTCTAAATCTCGGGATTTAGAGGACGGGTCTTTACAGATGGTATCAGAGCCTTGTTTATGAAATTGTTTGATTAAATAGTGTGACTTGACCTTAGATACGGTGAGTTAGTTAGACATATATAGGACTTGTTTATATTAAGTTTTATGCTTAATTTCTAATTAGTTTTAATTGTTTTGATATTGATTTGACCTTGTAAAATTATTATATGTCATACATGTTGCATGTTTGTTTAAAAGATGGATAGGTCACGAAGAGTAACCCGACAATCTTCGGAAAGAGAAAGTATGCCACCTCCTTCTCAGTCTACTATTTCAGCTTCTGCATCAGCTAGTATTCCAGCTTCTACTTCGACTCCATCACCGGCTTCGGCTTCTACTGCACCGAATCCACAGCCTCCTCAAATGCCAGCATATCCAGCTATGCCTCAGATGTCTACGGGAGATCCGAATAATGTGCTCACTATGTTTCGGGATATGTTTGCAATCGTTCAGCAGTACCAACAAATGATGTATCAACAACAACAACAATTTATGCAGCAATATCATCCTCCAAATGTGAGAGAAGAGCCACAAGTACCAATGGGAGACCGGAACGAACAAGTCAAGTTGCATGATTTTGTTAGACTGGTACCTGATTTTGATGGAACTGTTTTGGATCCGACTCGAACGGAAGGTTGGATAGTGGAGTTAGAGAAAGCGTTTGCAGCCTGTGAGGTGCCTGAGCATAGAAAGTTGATTTGGCTATATATATGTTGAAGGGAGATGCATATAATTGGTGGAGATTGAATAGTGAAGGATATGTGAGACCGATACCATGGAACAGATTCAAGGAAGCCTTTTTCTTCAATACATTCCATCCACAGTACGGGAACAAATGATATCGAGTTGGTTGAGTTTAAGGCAGGGAAATAAAACTGTTGAAGAATATCATGGAATATTGTAGATTGCTTCGATTTGCGGGTACAAGTTACAATGATGAGAGCATGAAGGTTCAAAAGTTCCAAGATGGCTTGAACATGGAGATTAAGAGTGAGGTTAAAAGTTTCAATTATCAACATTATCGGAAACAGTAATCAAGGCGAAGTTAGTGGAACAAATTAATAATGAAAATAAAGCTCAGAGGGATAGACGTGCGACATTTATGGGCAAGAGATCGGTGACATCCTACACCCTTATTCAAGATTTGGTAATGTTAACAAAGGCAAGCGACCATATTTGGGTAAGAAATCAAGCTCGGGACAAGTGGTGAAAGCTCCTATGCCATCTATACCATTTGATAGGCGATGCCCTATATGTTTTGGGCCTCACGAATCGTTTCAATGTAAATGGACTCCTGGAGCTTGTTTTGCATGTGGGAAAGTTGGTCATAAAGCTTCTGATTGTCCTGATCCTAAATTGAAGCCCATCTTTTGTGCTCATTGTCAACAAAGGGGTCATCATGTGGCAAATTGTAAAGAAAAGCCGAGGAATGAAGGACCGAACTTTGGAAAGGGAATGACAGCTACTAGGGTGTTTGCTTTGCAACAATGTGAGAAAGCTCCTTCGGTTGATACCCTGGCAGGTATAATACAGATTGCAAGACATCCTGCATATACTTTAATTGATACTGGTGCTACTCATGCATGTATTGCTGAAAGCTTTGTGAATGAGTGTGGTTTGTCTTCTGAAGTGTTGTATGATAGAGTGATGAGTGTGAATACTCCTTTTGGTGTGCAATCCAAAGAGCCATGTGTATGTAGGAATGTTGATGTTGTGATTTCTGATGAAAGCATGCCAATAGATATGTTAGTTCTACCTTTAATTGATTTTGATGTTATTCTTGGAATGAATTGGTTGAATCTTTCAAAGCAACAATAGATAGTAGTAAAGCGGAAGTGAGTTTGAGTTGGAAGGTTAGAGATTATTTCATGTGTTGGAAAGAAGGACCGGAAGTATGTATTCTATGGAATTGTGGGAGAGAAGGATATGGGAACTACAATGGGTAGTGAAGAACTCGAGTTGATATGGTGCCAGTAGTAAGGAATTTGTTGATGTTTTTCCTGATGAAATTACCAGGGCCACCGGATAGGGAGATGATTTTGGGATTGATTTGATACCTGGAACTACACCTATTTTAAAGTCCATATCGTATGGCTCCGGCTGAGTTGAAAGAATTGAAAAGTCAGTTAGAAGAATTGCAACACCTCGGGTTTTATCCGTTCCAAGTATTTTCCTTGGGTGTGCTCCGGTATTGTTTGTTAAGAAGAAGGATGGAAGATCTAAGGATGTGTATAGACTATAGAGAATTGAATCAAGTGACAATCAAGAACAGTATCCACTTCCACGAATTGATGATTTATTTGATCAATTGAGAGATAGAGCATTGTTTTCCAAGATAGATTTGAGATCGGATATCATCAATCAAGATTAAGCAACAAGATATATCCAATGACGGCCTTTCAGAAACAAGATATGGACATTTTGAGGTTGGTTTGCCTTTCGGTTTAACAAATGCCCCTGCTGCTTTTATGGATTTGATGAATAGGGTATTTAAGGATTATTTGGATCAATTGTGATAGTCTTTCATTGATGATATTTGGTATATTCAAAGAAGAGGAAGATCATGAAAACACTTGAGACTTGTATTGCAACGATTGAGAGAGAGAAGCTTTATGCTAAGTTTAGAGGCAAGTTTTGGTTGAGAGAGAAGTTGCATCTTGGGACATATCATTACAAAGGAAGGAATATCTGTTGATCCGGAGAAAATTAGAGCAGTATTGGACTGGCCACCACCGACAAGTGTCACGGAAGTGCGAAGTTTTCTGGGGTTGGCAAGTTATTATAGAAGATTTGTACTCAGGTTTTTCCAAAATGCTTCACCATTAACTAAGTGACGAGGAAATATGTGAAGTTTGATTGGAGAAGATTGTGATGGAGTTTTTCTTGAGCTGAAAGAACGTTTGATCTGCACGATTTTGGCTTTACCAATTAGTGGAGAAGAGTTTGTAATTTTTAGTGATGCTTCACTTCAAGGACTGGTTGTGTGTTGATGCAAGTAATCGAGTCTTAGCTTATGCCTCAAGACAATTGAAGTCCATGAGAAGAATTACCCATTTCATGATCTCGAGCTAGCGCAGTGGTATTAGCATTGAAGCTTTGGAGACATTATCTGTTTGGTGTGAAAAGTGTATCGATATTCACAGGATCATAAGAGTGAATACATTTCACTCATCCAAAGAATGAACTGCGACAACGAAGGTGGTTGAATTAATTTAAGCTTTTGATGTTGAAATTCTATATCACCCAGGAAAAGCTAATGTGGTAAGCCGATGCGCTAGTAGAAAGAAATCGATGAATGTGGAATCTCTGGTTACTAATCAAGGGGAATTACAAGAAGATCTTCAAAGGATGAATATTGAGGTAACAATAGAAAATGTTGACCTTATGTTAGCAAGTTTATCATTACAACCGATGATTCTAGACCAAATCAAGCAAGGACAACTTGAAGAACCTGGTAGCCAAAAGTTGAGAAATGAGATAAATCAAAAGAAACGAAAAGAGATGGAAATTGATGATAAAGGAATTATCAGATTCAAAGATAGAATTTATGTACCTGAGATCCATGATTTGAGACATCAAATTATGAAGGAAGCACATTCCTCCTCATATTCCATTCATCCGGGAAACACAAAGATGTATCGAGACTTGAAGCGACAGTTTTGGTGGGAAGGAATGAAAAAGGACATTGCAAGATTTGTTTCTAAGTGTTTGGTATGTCAACAAGTGAAGATCGAACATCAACGGCCTGGGGAGAATTACAACCATTGAAGATTCCGGAATGGAAATGGGATGAGATAACTATGGATTTTGTGACTGCTTTACCAAAAACAATAGCCAAGAACGAGATGATTTGGATTATTGTGGATCGACTCACGAAATCGTCACATTTCATTCCACTGAGAATCGGGTGTTCACTTGAAAGATTGGCTCAGATTTACATTCGAGAGATAGTGAGATTACATGGTATACCAATGACCATCACTTCAGATAGAGATACGAGATTTGTCAGTCGATTCTGGAAAAGTCTTCATGAAGCTCTTGGAACAAAGTTACAATTTAGTACGGCTTTCATCCACAAACTGACGGGCAATCGGAAAGGACAATTCAAATTCTTGAAGATATGCTTAGAGCTTGTGCATTGGATTTTGGAAAGAATTGGGATGAACACTTATCTTTAGTGGAATTTGCTTACAATAACAGTTATCAAGCATCAATTCAGATGGCTCCGTATGAAGCGTTATATGGAAGAAAATGTAGATCCCTTTGCATTGGGATGAAGTGGGCGAGAGAGTGTTGATTGGACCCGATTTGGTACAACAAGCTGTTGATAAAATTCAAATGATCAAACAGAAGTTGAAAGCTGCTCAAGACCGATATAAAAGTTATGCCGATTTGAAAAGAAGACCTTTGGAGTTTGAACTTGGAGATCATGTGTTTCTCAAGATATCCCCGACTAAAGGAGTTTTCAGATTTGGTGTGAGGAGTAAATTGAATCCAAGATACATTGGGCCGTATGAAATATTGGAAAAGATCGGACCATTGGCTTATAGATTGGCGTTACCACCAAGTTTGTCTGGCGTTCATGATGTTTTTCATGTATCTCAGCTTAGAAAGTGTATATCCGATTCCGATGCAATATTGGATACCAATCAACCAGAGATACTACCAGATTTAACTACTGAAGAAAAGCCAATTAGAATTTTGGGAAAAATGGACAAAGAATTGAGAAATAAAGTCATACCAATGGTAAAGGTCCAATGGAGTAACCAATCCGAGAGAGAGCGGTTTGGGAAGTAGCTAGTGCAATGAACAGAAATATCCGGAACTTTTTGAGTAAGAAGGTAAGTTAAGTTTCGGGGACGAAACTTCTTGAAGAAGGGAAGAATGAAATGACCTAGATTTATATTTTAATCAAATCTCATGTGTTTATTAATTTATTTTAATGTTGAATGAGTATGTTTGGTTGTTAGTAGTTTAATATATGATTTTGTATGTGTATGTGTGATATTAATATTTTGTTTTATATGCATTAATGTGTGAGTAATGAAATTATTAATGTTGTCTTGTGCACATTAAGATGTTAAATTGGTTAGATTATTAATAACTCCAATTTTGTTAAAGATTAATTGATTGAGTTTTTGGTAATTAGTATTTGCCCTAAATGTAAGCTAAATGGAGTCCAAATTAAAGTGAAATGCAACCTAAAGTTAATATATGCATTAAGGGGTAAATTTGGAAGTGTAAAAGTCAAAATTAAGTAATTTGATTACTTTTTGAGGCAGCTCAAATTTTATCCGAATTTTCCTTTTCTTTCTTCTTTTTCTCTTCTTCTTCTTCTCCATTTCCATCTCATTTCCAAGCTCAAGTTAGGGTTATATCAAGTTGAAAATCAAAGTTATTCTCAAGACAAGGTATATATATGTATGTATTTGAATTGGTTTAGTTTAGGTTGTTGTGATTATTGTTTTGTTTCCCTTTCTTGAAATAGATGTATAGATAGTTGGATGAATTGAGTTTAAGATTGATCAAATTGTTGTTCATGCATGGAATGAGTTATGTATGTGTTATATGAGTGTGTGAAAGTATGCATGTATTGTTGTATTGATATGAAGTGTCTTGATGAACAAAGATAGTTTAAGTAGTTAGAGTGGAGATTGATGAAAATGGAATTTGAAGTGTTTAGTGATGTTGAATTCATGCCTTGGGTTGCTAGAATTGAGTAGTGTATGTTGGTGAGTATATGAAGTTTGAAGTGTAGTTGAGGAAAGTTTTTGAAGTGTTTTAAGATGTAATTTTACAAAGTGAAAACAGGGGATTTGAATTTTCGTATAAGCTTGTTTTTGTAACGTACGCCGGCATCTGGGGATTCTACGCCGCCGGCGTAGAGGCGGTGTAGAAAGCCCACAGAATGATTTTCCCTAACGCTGTTTGCAACGCCGCCGGCTTATATGCCGAAGATTTGCCAGCGTCTGTTCTTCAGAACGTACGCCGGCAATTTGAATCTCTACGCCGCCGGCGTAGAGGCGGTGTTGAAAGTTCACAGAACCAAATTTCTTAAAGCCGACTGAACGCCGCCGGCTTTCGCTAGGAAGTCAGCCGGCGTTCTTTCTTCTAACTTGTACGCTGGCTTTTGGGAATCAAGGCCGCCGGCGTAGGTTACAAAGGCTGACGGCGTACGCTTTGAACGCTGCCAGCGTTGACAGTGTACATTTTCAGAACAGTTAACACCGGCCCAACGCCGCCGGCGTTGAGTGCCGGCGTATCCCCTGAGTTTTTGAATTTTGAGAACTTTTTCTAAAAAGTTTCCAAAGTTGTTATTTGAGTATTTGAGTTTTTGGTAAGCAATTTGGGATATATTAGGACGTTTAAATGCCTAGTCGTGACTGTATATCCAATTATGTGAATTTCTTTGATAATTTGTGATATATGGATATAATATGTATATATTTGTGAGAATGAAATTTATAAATGTTGATTTATTAATTATTGTGACATTTCTATTACAGTTAAGGATTCTTCGGTTAATCATCACCGAGAGATCCTAGTTCTATTCTAACGAGTTCAGGTACGCAATAACTTGTCTGATGATTGCTAGGACCAGACATTTCTAATTTGACTTAAATTGATCCGATTTAACATTTGGATGAATTGGATGTCTATTACGCTGTTTAATCTGGTCCGAGGAGCAGCAAACCTGTCATGATGCAATGACATGTTAGCTAGGCGCTTAACCAAGTCATGATGCAATGACTTTACCATGATGCAATGGTACGCTATGATGCAATAGCGATTCTTTTGGTTAAGTGGGTAGCCGATAGGGGAATTGTATCTGTGTAACGTTTGCTTAAACTTAGGGGGAAATACCATGATTTAGTTCAAGGTTTATGGGAACTTGTGAACTAGGCTCATGTTATGGACTGAGTTTAAGTAGAGTCGGGCAACGGCTTTTAAACCCTAGATGAAGCTATTATCTTTATGAAATAGATATAGGAGATATAAGTATTCGGACTGCTTATATCAACCCCCTGAGCAGCTGCTGTTACTCAGGATCCCTGATTCCCGGAGTGACCGGGGTTTGAATACCCTCTTGTTGATTTGTGAATCAAAATGTAATAAAGATAACCACTTGTTTTATGATGCATTTACATCAATTGGATGACTTGTTTTGCATTGGTTATTGTGTACTGGGCCTCTGGCTCACTTTTGCTACTTTGCAGGTCATGGAGACGAGTATTACGATGACTTGGGCTATGGGTCCGATTTTGAAAGATTTCTGGACGAGTGGGATGAATAGGATCCGATGACCCGGGACTTTTAGAAGACTTTTTGCTAAGGACCAGCTTTGTATAGAAGGCTTGTTAGTTAAGCCAAGTTCTTTTGTAATGACCTTAAGATCCATTAGGATTTCTCATGTTTTGAGAAAACATGTAATTGTTTTGTTGTGTCATGTATTGACACAAAGCAATGGTTATTTGATGTAAATATATGTATAGATTGCTTATGTTGGCAATCTTGTTTTATTTAAAAAGTTCTTTATAAAGTTTAGTGATTTGATCAAACAATTTACATAAACTGTTAGTTTTAGGACAACCTTACATATAATGTGAAAACGTTATATGTGGTTGGGGATTCGGTACTCTAAATCTCGGGATTTAGAGGAACGGGTCCTTACATTACCATATAAAACTATATGATAAAAATGTGCGACGAATGAAAGAGTTCTGGTTTAAATTATATAGAAGATATATATATATATATATATATAGATATAGATTAAATAGCAATGATGGTTCTTTTCTTTAGTCAATATTCTTAAATGCTATGATAAGTTTATTTCCTTAAATAAAATGATCAAATAATAATATCAGAAAGATTGATAAATTACCATATAAAACTATATGATAAAAATATGCGATGAATGAAAGGGTTTTGGCTTAAATTATATAGAAGACAAAAAAAGAATGTTTAAATAGTAATGATGATTCTTTTCTTTAGTCAATATTCTTGAATGCAATGATAAGTTTATTTCTTTAAATAAAATAATCAAATAATAATATTAGAGAGATTGATAAATTACCATATAGAGCTATATGATAAATTACCATATAGAGCTGTAACAAATGAAAGAGTTCTAGCTTAAATTATATAGATGACTTAAATTATATAGATAGATAGATACATATTAAATAGCAAATAAATTATATAGATAGATAAATATAGATTAAATAATAATGATGATTCCTTTCTTTAATCAATGTTCTTAAATGTAATGATAAGTTTATTTCCTTAAATAAAATTATCAAATAATAATCTTTGAAAGATTGATAAATTACCATATAAAACTATATTATAAAAATGTGCGACGAATGAAAGGATTCTAGCTTAAATTATATAGAAGATGATAAAAATGTGCAATCAATGAAAATGTTTTGGCTTAAATTATATAGAAGATAGAAAGAATAGATTTAAATAGCAATGGTGATTCTTTTCTTTAGTTAATATTCTTAAATGCAATGATAAGTTTATTTCCTTGAACAAAATGATCAAATAATAATATTAGAGAGATCGATAAATGACCATATAGAAGTATATGGTAAAAATGTACAACGAATAAAAGGGTTCTAACTTAAATTATATAGATAGATGGATATAGATTAAATAGCAATTAAATTATATAGATCGATAGATATAGATTAAATAGTAATGATGATTTTTTTCTTCAGTCAATATTCTTAAATGCAATGATAAGTTATTTCTTTAAATAAAATAATTAAATAATAATATTGAGAGATTAATAAATTACAATATAAAACTATATGATAAAAATTTGCGACGAATGAAATGGTTTTGGCTTAAATTATATAGATAGATAAATTCCTATGATGGTGTTCACTCACCGTTCTACACAAATTCCTTCTGTCGACGAGGTCATCCTGTCAACAATCTAACCATTAAAATAAATATAGTAAATGAAATATTAACTATTTTAGGCATTCGATCACGGTTAGATATGATATGAGCCGTTGAATGGTGACTGGATCGGTCCAATCAAAATTAATAACAGGACCATAGAGTTTTTCAAATTCCTATTGTGGTGTTCACAGTGACAATTCATAATGAATTGCTAGCAATTTATGTCCCCATACCTATGAATTTTTATTTAATGGTTTATTTTATAATTTTATCATACCCTTATAATTATTTTTTTTTTTGTAATAATGATAAGAAGTATTATAAATATTTTACCTTTTACTCCAATAATTATTTTGTTTTATTTTTACGTCAAGTAAAAATTATAATAGTCACTACAATTTGTTTTATTTTTTTTTATTGAAATTGAATTCAATCCCCCATTTATTTACTATGGTGAAGTGAACGAGCCATAAATAAACTTATCCCTCTATTATTGATATATTTTGATATAATTTACTCTTTTAATATATCCAAAGAGTACAGGTCCCAACAAACCTTATACCCCATCCTATTCAAAATTATAAAATAGTATCAATAAATAACAAATAAATAATAATATTCAATTTTCTGTTTTGAGATAGTTTTTGCTTTAAAGTTGTCATTTATGGACAACTGTTTGAAAAGTTTTATTTTTCAAAAAATGTCCACTGTATATGCCAAAAATTTAAGTTATATAGTGGTGTTATTTTTTTTTAAAGACTAATTAGTACATAAATGCCTCTAATTTTTTTAAAGTTTGTGATTTATTTTATATTCTAAAATTTTGTTTGATGTCATATAAATATATTTTATAGGTGTTTGTTACAAATTCAAATTTCACATTTAAAAAAATTCTATATATTGCATATCTTGATATTAATAAATTATTTTTTAAATTTCTTTTCTATAGGTTGTTCGAAATTCAAGAAAGAAAGAAAGTGATTTATAGATACCGCAAAATAACACGTATTATCTCAGTTTTAGAGAGTAAAAATTAGAGATGGGTACAAAGTGTTAACTTTATCTGCATAGCCAATAAGTGTTAACTTTATCTGCATATCCAATAATCATTATTTATTAATTTATTTCTCTATTCTCCCAATTGCCTTTGGGATTACAAGAGTGCGAATCTTTAATAATGATGAATTTAAAAGGAAGAAGGATATAAAGAATATTCTCATATTTCTTGTCAAATTTCCCGTATATATTTTTCCTTTTTCTTAGCGTAGAAATAAGCGAGTTATGCAATTATTTAATTTAATTCGAGCTCTAGTTGCTTGTGAAAATATGATGAAAATGAGATATTATTTCTTTTGCTTCTTTTTATAAAAAAAAATTCTGTTTTTTCTTTTGGTAATGTATTCAAAAGAAAAATTGGCCTACTTAAATACGTAATTTATTCTTGTACCCTCCTATATATATATTTATACATGCATATATATATAGATATATAAATAATTTTAATCTTAAAAATCCTATTTCAATATTGAAAGATATCTAGTGAATTAGAAAAATGGGCAAAAAAAAAAAAAAGGGTTGAAGTGATAAATTGAAGGCAATCTTTCGTCAACGGTCCCTGGTTCTGATCAGTCTTTGGCTAAAGGACTATCCTTTTTGATTTCATCCTTTAATAAATAAACCCATATGATCTCTTTTATAATTGAATTTCTTTAACTACTCTTCTCTCAATCTGAACCGTCTAAAAATTCCCTAGAAGG
Organism: Combretum micranthum; assembly: GCA_024138025.1. NCBI lineage: Eukaryota > Viridiplantae > Streptophyta > Magnoliopsida > Myrtales > Combretaceae > Combretum > Combretum micranthum. Next base: position 19,685 of record JAMXBD010003090.1, on the reverse strand, counting down.
CTCCAAAATGCTCATACGGACGGTCAAGATTCCATACTGCAGTTTGCCAAAGTTGACTTCCGTTCCCGTATCAAAACAAAAGTAGCATTCCGCAAAATCGGTCAAATTATTGTTGAGAATTAGTCAAGTCTATCAGAAAATACCACGAACCTAACGTTGGAAAAGTCTAAAGCAAATGTTTCCTTTTATTTTGACTTTCTTTATCACATAAAACCATAACGGAAAAATCATAAACACACTCTTAAAAACTATTAAAATTGCATATTAAATTTCCAAAATATTATATACACTTTTTAAATAGATTGATTTGAAAAAATTTCTGCTCTAATGCAATACTAAATCATTCCTTCATATAAATGCATAATTATAGCTATTTTATTCGTTGATTTGTCAATATAAGTTAAATTGATGTAATAAATTGATTTTAAAAAGATTAATTTCAATTTATGATAATATAAAAGAATGAATTGATACTTTAGATAATTTTATATACATTAATATTTTCATAAATAAGTTTAATATATTAGAAGCTTAGAACTTTTTTATAAATTTAATAATTTTTAAGGGTCTCGCTGTGACTTACAAAAATACTTATATGCCCTTACCTAATATTTTCAAATAAGTAAATCAATTTTGGAAATAAATTTGCAAATAATATCTACAAAAATATCAACTCTAAAACGGGTAGATTATTATCAAATCTGCTAAAATCTGATTGTGATTGCAATAATAATCTTAACTACTGTAAATCTCAACCAAATCCACCAAGCCCTGTACCACTATAAATGCAGGACTCCATGAAGCTTCCTCTTATCCCATCCTCGCTGGCCTTTTTCGAAAAGCGTGTCGAGGTGCTCTCAGTCTGAGGCTCCAACCAAACGTGTTTTGGGTTCAGATTCCAGAAGTTCTTCTTCAAGAAACATCAACCAGGTATTTTTATTTCATTAGTTGTTTTGGAGTGAAAAAATAAAAGGAAACAATTTAGTTGTGTTACAAGTAATTTTGGGTTTTATGGATTTGTGCTCTCTCTCTCTATATATATGTATGTATGTATGTCAATTGATTTACAATGTTTCATGGTATACTAGGTTAATTAGTTGTTGGGCACTAGGAAGCATGGTTTTTTATTGATAGAATTGATTTCTTCTTCATGCATGAATGTTTTCCCTTATATTGATATATACTTGTGTGTGTTATATAATTAGTTGTTTTTCTAGTAAATTTTGTTCATAACAGGCCTTGACGTGTTCTAAACAATTTCTATGATTCATATCAATCTTGGAGTATATATTAGGAATTGATTAGGATATCATATCATAGAACTGTCAGAATGTGGATTTAGTCTCAATGGGATGGATTTGATGAAAATTTTTTAATTTAAACAATGTAATTGATGAGATGCTGTTTTTATTATTCCAGTCAACATGCCAACTGCAATTCTAGACCCAGCCGACAAGGACTCAGAACCCTTTGTGGAGGTTGATCCCACCGGCCGCTATGGACGGTACTCGGAGCTTCTCGGCTCCGGGGCGGTGAAGAAAGTATACCGGGCATTCGATCAAGAAGAAGGCATAGAGGTGGCTTGGAACCAAGTCAAACTGAGGAATTTCAGTAATGATCCTGCTATGATTGATAGGCTGTATTCTGAGGTTCGACTCCTTAAGGATTTGAAGAACAGCAACATCATATCTCTGTATGGATTTTGGAGTGATGACAAGAACAACACATTGAATTTCATCACCGAAGTGTGTACTTCGGGGAATCTGAGGGAGTACAGGAAGAAACATAAGCATGTTTCAATCAAAGCCCTGAAGAAGTGGTCGAAACAGATCTTGAAGGGATTGGAGTATCTACATACACATGAACCTTGCATCATCCACAGAGATCTCAACTGCAGCAACGTCTTCGTCAATGGCAATGTTGGTCAGGTAGCATTTTTGTTTACTGTGTCCTTTGGATAAAAATTTGTTCTTTCTGTCTTCAGCTTGAAGCATGTTTGGTTGCTGGGAAAGAAAAAGTTAAAGCAAAGCAAAAGGAAAAGATGATAGCAACCAACAATCTAATTGTCCCTTGTCTTGTTAATTTGGGATTATAAAGGATCAAATAAAGCATGGTTTGGTGTGTTATCATGGTTGACTTACGCGTGGATTGATAAGTATCTAAAAAATAATTGGCAAGTGTCTGAAGAGTTCTTTTATGGGAAAGATAGGGTCTTTTGAAACTTTTTTTTACTATCACTATAATGTCTTCAAAGAGCAATAGCACTTATTTGCCACCCATCAATGCACATAACATTCCATATTGTTAGAATTCTATAATAGGGTTGTAAATGTCATAATTTTCTCTTTTGGAGCTAATTTCTTGGACACCAAATGATCTAGTGCTGTGTTGCTTTCAGGTCAAGATTGGTGACTTAGGATTGGCAGCCATAGTCGGGAAGAGCCATGCGGCACATTCCATCATAGGAACGCCTGAGTTTATGGCACCAGAGTTATATGAGGAGAACTATACAGAGCTTGTGGATATATACTCATTTGGGATGTGTCTTCTAGAGATGGTAACCCTTGAAATACCATATATGGAGTGTGATAGTGTTGCAAAGATATACAAGAAAGTGACTTCTGGGATTAGGCCACAGTCTCTTAACAAGGTCAAGGATCCCGAAGTGAAGGCATTCATTGAGAAATGTTTGGCTCAACCTAGAGTTAGGCCATCTGCTTCTGATCTATTGAATGATCCTTTCTTTAAAGATATTGATGATGATGAAAATGACTCATAATAACTAATTATCATGGTTTTCGAACCAAATATTTGATTTGTAATTTTTGTGGATTGAATTGAAAAGAGAACACAAGGAGTGTAATATTTCATATTGTAAATAGATATTTTCTTTGAAATATTAATGAAACTTTCTTATTGATTCAATCGCATATGCATGTTTTATTTTATTTTTGGGATTTAAAAATCAAGGATGGTGGAGTAACATAAATATAGGTAAATTGCTAAGGTTGTGTGATATTACCAAAGGATATTGGCTTCCATTTCTTAGAAATATTAACAAAATTTTAATATTAAATTCAACTTGTATCATATCATATGATTTTACTGTTTAATCTAAAATTAGATAATAAAGAACTGCACACAAACCAGATGAGAATTAAGGTGTCAATTGAAGGCAAATACATCTCTTTTCAGTAAAGATTATAGTAACTCAATAACCTAAATATTAGTTTTTTGAATGGAATGATTGGTTTGAATTTCCTCTTCTTTGAATAATTATAATAAGTATATATAGTCAAGATTATCATAGCTTAGTGAGAACTGGATTCGATTTCCTTTGAGTAAAGACTATGGTAACTCAATGACCTAATTATTTTTGAATGGAATGATTGGTTTCAATTTCCTCTTCTTTGGACAATTATGATAAGTATCGTCAAGATTATTATAACCTAGTGAGAACTGGATTCGATTTCCACTTTGTTTGATTAATAGTAATGCATATGGGAATTAGGGAAAAAAAATTATATTCTTGCAGTTGGTTTTTTTGAGTCATCTCATCTAAGCTAAAACTAAAAAGATATTACGAGATTAAATATGAATGACAATTGTCAATCTTGTCCCCCAAAAAAAAAAAAAAAAAAGTTCCCAATGATGTTAGGGTGGATTTTTATATGTAGGAATAGCCGTTCTAAATTGTGTCCCACAAGGCATCAGTAGAAAATGTTTCTATTTTTAATAATAAAGGAGAAAGAAATGGTAAGAAGGAATAAGGAATTGTTTTAGAGCTAACTTTGCAGTTGTGCTATTGAATTCATATGCGTTGCCTTTTGCCTAAAATATTGAAGAAAAATTTCAATCCACTAAGTTGTGTTTCCATTATCACATTGGATTCTTCTTGCCTTTTATTTTGCCTTCTACCTTAATTTAATGGTTGCACTTAATATGTTCTTCCTTAGTGTATGCTTTGCGACAATTTCTAAAGTCTTGTCACGGGATTATACAATATTAATATAAAATTAAATTAATAATAAAAACTGTCGGGCCCCGCTATCACCTCTATATTTGAAATAGGTGATAACAGCTTCCCAACCACATATAACCTATAAGATTATATGTAAGGTTTTCTGAAAGAATTGTTTGAGGAATTGTTTATCTAATTCCACATAGATAATATAATAGAAATCATAATTTTTTTTTAAACCTTAAACAAAATTTCACTACTTCATTACCAACATATTTTGCAAAGGAAACAACTTAAGTCCTGCATAGCTAAGTACATATATATATATATATATACATATATTACATCCAAAGGCTTCTTACAAGCCTTAACAAAATCTTCAAAACACAACCCAAACTAAAACTTTAGTTACATCACCAACAAACGAAGTCACATCTACTCTATTACAATTATAGGGTTCCATTGAGTCCATCGTTATCTCTAATCCTCCAAATCATCAAGAAAATCTTCAAAGTCGGTTCCATACCCCATGCTCGTGTAAAACTCGTCGGATTCATCACTTGAAATGGTTAGAATATGAGCAAAAGGCTCAGTACACAAGTAACGAATACAAATGTGAAGTGATTCACGCATGCTTAATCTAAATGTAAAATGCAACAACCAATAATTTATTACTCAATCTTTAGTTAGTCTTTCATCATGGGAGTATTCAAACTCTGGACAACAAGGATCTAGTATTACGTCCGCCTCTTTGAGTGGTCCCTACTGTTCATACAGACTAGGTAGCCCCACATTCCGACGTAGCCCGTAATATTAGGGGATCCTGAGTAATGCATCACGACGCTCAGGAGGTTGATATGAGTAGCTCGGATACTCATATCTCCTAAATAATTCTATCCATTAACGAGAAAGTACCCTACCCCCAATCTGAACAGGGTACCGCTCCCCGAACCAGATTCAATGACAAACAAGGAATAGTCAACACTCATCAATTAATAAGATTTTCTTAATTTAAAGTAATTTGGTTTGATGCCTACCCTAGCAAAGAAACAAGCAAGTTACTACATACCTGAGATAGCTCGGGAACTAATGGGATTGGCTGAGCGAGGATCTATCACTGTTTAAAATAATACTAAATTTCACACTTAGTTTAAACACTAATTAACTAGTTGAAAATATAATTAATCAAAGAAATTCAAATAAATTAATACAAGGTCATAATAAAGCATTTAAACATCCTATTATATCATGGAACACTTAACAAATATTTAATTGATCATATATCAAACTTTGAAAAGTTTTGAAGAAAGTTTTTGAAATTGAAAAGTGCAGGGTATACGCTGGCCTTCAAAGCCTATGGCTTTGAACCGGTGCGTAATACACTATAGTTCAACACTTCCAACACTGGCAGCGTTCAAGGATACGCCGGCAGCCTTCATTCTACGCCGGCGGCTTTGAGCCGGTGTAGAATACAGCTCCAAATTTCCAAAAATTCCCGAGAGGTATATGGGGTTGGTCCACGCCTGTCAATACTCCCAACACCTGCAGCGTATCCTGTACGCTGACAGCTTTAGATCCTACGCCGGCGGCTTTAAGCTCGGCATTAAAAATTATGATTCTGTTCTTATTCCACACCATCCCTAAGCCGACGGCGTTGGAACCCTAATAGCCGACGTATGTTTTGAAAAATAAACACTGGCAGACTTTTTCATGGAAAGCGGTAGCGTTTAAGCGGCTTTAAAAAATTGATTCTGTTAACTTCCAACACCGCTTTACGCCGGCGGCGTTGAAGTGCCAGATGCCAGCGTACGCTCAAATTTAAGCCTATACAAAAATGTTTGTTTCTCCTGTTTTATTACAAAATTTATTCACTTAAAATTCTCCAAACTTAATCTAAACTTTCCAAAGCTTGTTATATGTTTTATAACTATCCAATCAACATAAATTCTATTTCTAATCATCAAAACACCAATCACACTTCAATTCCATACTTCAACTACTCAATTCTTCAATCTTCCCAATACACTCATCCTCACATGTCAATATTCATATAAGATATACACCACAACTCCTCTAGTCATGTAATCCTATTTAAACCACCATCAATGCACAAAATTATTCTAACACCAATTAATACATAAACTTCATTCTAACCTAAGCTTTACAACCAAATACAAGATAGAACATAAAATAAAAAGATTAAGCTTGCATTTAACTTACATGATTAAGTCTTGGCTTGAAATGATGTTTAAATCCAAAAGCCTGTAATTAATTTTGGCTTAGGGTTTAGGGTTTTGAGATGGAAGGAAGAAAGAAAGAAAAGAAAAGAAAAAAAAAGAAAAGAAAAATTCTTATGGAAGGATTAGGGCTGCCAAAAGGGTCCAAAACTTGTCCAAAATGAAGTCAATACTAATCCAAAGTTTGACTTTAGGGGTATATTTGACCTAAGGTTAATTTGGTTTAATTTCAAATGCATTTGAGTTTGATTTAAGCTTAAAAAGTAGACTTAAATTTTGTAAAAATTCTGTCATTATTCTTAAACAATTCACAAGTAATTTTATTAAATTCTAAACATAACACATACATATTAATTTACAAAAGACACACTTATTCATTATACTATACACATATTAATACAATAATATTAATTTCATTATACTACCCACATACAAAATAACACATATCTAACACATATACTAATTATATTATCCATGCACACATACACACACATATATATCTCATTTCAATAACACATTAGAATATAAATTAAGAAATTCATAACTACTTCAAAAACATAAGTGGAAAAGATTTTAAAGGGTTTGATCATAGTTCGAAAAAATTTAAATTCGTTTATTCATGTAATGAAACCGATTCTGTTATAACTGTCGGGTACCATAAAATTTTCAATGCTCAGAAAGAGAGTGAATCCTGCTTGAACCAATAGATAATACCATATTTAGCTTAGACTTTACTTCTTTTCAAAACCACAATTTGATAGCTTCTTTTGAAAAGAAAGTTTAAATTCAATACTATCATGGCAAAATTATTTACGTATAAAGATAAAAAGTCATCGTTACTTTTTTTTTTTTTTTTAGAACATAGATGACGATAACAAAAGTTTCGATGATAAATTAATAAAATATCATTATTTCATTTTTTTTTTGAGAACTTAATAAATTAAATTTAAAGAGTAGATCACTTCGAACATACCAAATTGGAGCGCATATACGATCAATTTTTTTTTGGTCACTTGTATACGATGAAATTAAATCGGCATTTTTTTTATTGTTTGGTACAAAAAGAAAAAATCTTTAAATTCAGACTTGATTGATTAAGGAAAATTATTGATCTTCAAATTAGAAAAACTTAATTTTTTTTAACTTTTGGATTTAAAAATTATCTTTCCAGATTTTGAGTTTAATGCTAGTGTAAAAAATTTTAACTCTCTTAAAAAATGAGTTGCTTGGTCTCGCTCATTTAACACGTAATTTAAAGCATGCAAACCTCTCATGGACGGGTTAGCTTTTTTTAATTTGCAATAATAAAAAAAAAGAGAAATAGAAAAACCCTAGACTTAATTCCTTTCCTCCTTTCCGAGCCCTTCACGTGCTGGAGAAAGGAAAAGCCTTAGCATTTGATCTATTGGTTTTTATCAACAAACTTGTAATTCAAACTTACTTACTTATGGATAATCATTACTCTTAAAATTAAAAACTTAAAACAGCTTTTACAGTTTTGGTTTTAAAAGTTAATATTTGAGGTTTTGGTTTTAAAACTTTGAAGTCAACCCATTTAATGAATAATTTAAAGCATGTTAACCCTTGAGGGGATGGGTTAGCCTTCCAAAAGGTGGGTGGTTCAAGGGTGGTCCTTCTTGTTTGGGATGGGAGGAAGGAACCTTTAGACTATGTTTTCCAAAGAGAGAGAGAGATTAATCTCTATATCTCATTTTCTCTTCTTCACCCTCCTTTCCTTTGTCTAACTCTAACTCTTGCTCCTGCTCTCTATCATACATTCTTATGTCTTTTTTTTTCTCAATCCTTGAACTTTTTTAATAGGTCAGCTTAATTCCCTGTTTAACCAACCAATCTATAAGAAGACAGTTTAATTTTGTACTTCTTCTTAAAACAATGCAATCAGCTTCATTGAGATATATTAGTTTACACAAGGATTGAAAATCAACAACATTAAATGGTTTGAGAGGTCAAAACAAATTGTGACTCAATGATGTAAAATTCGATGTCATCATTATTTTTTTTTCAAAATTCTGGTAGAGTGCCATATGTTTTCTACAATTTGAGCCTATCAAAACCTATAAAATTATCTTGTTCAAGATATGTATGCAAAAATATATCATAAAATGCTTGTTCATTAATATTGCCTACAAGTAGGGGTGGACAAAAACCAATCGAACCAATCCAAACCGAAAATATGATTTTTTTTTAATGGTTTGATTTAAAAATTTTTCAATTCGAACCAGTTCATAAATTTATGGTTTTGTTTGAAAGATAAACTAAACTAATTTGTAAAACCAAACCAAACAGTTTTAGAAAAATATAATAATATTTTACTATAAGTTCATATAATTTCATTTAATATTTATTATTTTGTGAATATTGATTAAAATCAAGTTGTTCTTTGAAATTTTTTTTAGGCTTATGATATATATTTTTTTGTTGATGATGAACTATCATTTTTTAATAGCTTTTAATTTTATAAAGTATGAAATTTATTTATTAAGTTATAAACTTTTATTATGTATTAATTGTTTAATATATTTCGTTAGCAGATCATTTTATTCGTTGATGAATTTTGTTGATAGATTATTTTTTATTTTAACTAACTTTATTAGTAGATAATTGACTTGATTGTTCTATTAAAAATTAAAAATTATGACTTACTATATAGTGATTGGTGAATGTATTCTATTAGTGGATAACTGATTTTATAGAGAACTATAGATTAAAAGTATTTCATAAAGTATTTTGTCATGGTTTATAATATAAACTTTATAAAATGATATAAATATTTAAGTATCTACACAAATGTAAAAAACTATAACAAAGAAAATTTTTAGTTAGAATTTTGATTTAATCCATAATCCAAATCGAACCAAATAGTTGTTTAATGGTTAAAAAAATTTCTAATCCGAACAAAACCGTTACTTAATGGTTTGTTTTGGGACATAAAAAAAGCAAAACTGTAAATTATGGTTTGGTTTGGTTTTTTCTAAAACCAAACCAAACCGACCCATGCCCATCCATACCCACAAGCTTCATCAAAAGAACATTGCTTAAACAGACCATTTTTGGGACTTCGACATCTATCTCAAAATAAAATAGGTACTAGTTATTTAATTATAGTCATCCAACTACATTAAAATAATAAACTTATAATAAAATCCTTTTCAAAATACATATAAATTTGTGTCTTGTGTAATGCTATCTACTTAAAGTACCCCTATGAAGTTTTCATTCCTGATGGAGCATGAGCAAAACTAAAGTGTTAAAAGAATGAAGTGTGAATTCTAGTATATGATTAGTAAGCACATATATGCATGCAATATGTTCCTATTTTAATGCAAAAACCAAAGATTGGCTTATTTAGTTTATAATCCACAAGTAAGGTATTTCAAGCGTCTTAGAAACACTAGCACACGCGAGAGTGCCATGACTTTAGCCAAACAACAGAAGTAGGGGTCCCTAAACAGATCACGCATCGAAGAAGGGGATTTGGCAAGTCCCTAAAACTTGACAGAAAAGACATATAAAAAGTAGTCTCATTTGGTTCATCCCCTCATTGTCAGCCATTAATGAGAACTGCCTACTGCAACATTTTATGCAAGAGCTCGTACCCCTAGATAACTTCATTGTAACTTTACTTCAACTCCAATTGATCGTTTGGTCTTAGAAAATCCCCTTTTAACTACCCATCTGGCCTTATCACACACTATATGGGGGCTCTACGCACCTAGAATTACTGCATTCTCTCAAAGTTACGATCAGGCTTGTATCCTGGTCCTAAGTGTTACTTCCTAGAGTAAGTGGCCAAGTAGCAACCAATACTCGATTAAATTGAGTTTAAGTTTAGTTTGATTAATTATCCTATCCTAACAAACGACATGCATTTACTATGCACTTGTCAATTGGTTTTGAGCTTTCAAATCTCTTTCCAAAGCTCGATGTCCACAAACTACTTACGATTAAAGTCGAATATTAGTTTAAACTCAACTATCTTCAGTTAGTTTTTATTGTTATTTACATTTAAGATGCTTTGAATTCAGCTATGTCCATTTGAAAATCTCATTAAAGATTGTTTAAGCTTAAATAAGAAATTGTATAAATTCTAAGAGAATACAATATCGAGTACATGGCTTATGTAATCAGTCTGTTCCTTTGCACAACCAAGAACATGTCTTGTATATCGAGTTGTGTACTACCAAAGGAATAGGAAATTAGGGACCCGAGAGGTACATGGTCCAATACATGATCCTGTGTATTGATTATGTACTTGAAGGTCTTGAGGGTTAAAGGCATACATAGTCCATTGCATGAGACTGTGCATCGGCCATGTCCTCTTAAGGTTGGAGTTTAATAGGGTCAGGATGTACATCGCTTGGTGCATGAGCCTGTGTATCAATCGTGTACTCCTAGAAAGTGATTCAAATTTTAGGTTAGTTGGGTCTAAGTAATCAAAACTTATTAGTGAGATATACTTTTACAGGTTTTGATTCTTAGCCTTCCAAGAATGGGTTCCCATAGTCCATTGATTCTATATGGTAGTGTCTTATTCTAAGTATCAAGGATGAATTAGTTTAGTTTGGGTAAGACAATTTGGGCTTGGTGTAACTAGTTGGTATATGCTTTGGGGTGGAATATCATTACTTAGCAAATTTGTGTTTTGAAATCTTTGGGAGGTTATTTAACCTTATGGGAAGTAGTGGATTAAATTTCATGGTAAAAGTACATGAGTAGGTCCATGGGCCCGTGTATAGGTTGTGTTCTTTTGTACAGCTAGATACGATAGCTTTTTTATTGGTCATGGACTACCATGAAAGAAAGGATTTGGGGTCAGAATAGTATAGGAGCTCATGCATTGGTCATGCACTTCCAGGAATGCTTAAAACTCGAGGTCAAAGGGTTACACGACTTGGTGCATGAGCTCATGCTCTGACTGTACACCCCTAGAGTTGTGTAAAATCATCCTAAAGCTTAAGCTTTGAAGGGGAAGTGGATTTGGGCAATTTTAAGGGATTCTGAAGATCCAAAAGATCATGAGTAAACCCTTTTTGGTCATTTTATTTGCGTACATTTAAAAGATATCATTTTTGTGTTATGTTAGTAAAATTTAACACTAAAATATTCAAAAGAATGCAACTCACTACAAAACCATTGGTCATTCTTAAATATATTTTTTACCCTCTACTAAGTGCATTTGGTAGTCTCCAACTATATTCAATTCACTCACATATGTTGATGGAACTACCTTCTTACAAAAATCTCTTGAGCAAATAAAGTCTTATAATCATACTTATTTATTTAGTATCTTATATGTACCAAAAGATTATATTCGTAAAGTTTTAACTTAACTTACTTTTCTCAATCGAGTAATAAAATAGGTAAATTAGATTCCCGTAAGAAGTAACTCGATCAACCTACTTTAAAACTCGATTTACTTATTTTTAGTCGACCATTTAACCGTTAAAATAAATATAATAATTAAAATATTAACTATGTTTGTGGTTTGATCATGATTAAGTATGATGTGAACTGTTAGATGGTTAATGGGACCAGTCTTGCCAAAATTAATGAAGATATCATAAAATTTCCCTCTCTTTGACACTCCAACTTAATTGACTTACTTCTTAGTCTGGTTGGTGTAATTCCCTTTTTACCTAGCTAAGTTGACCATAACATGATTGATCAAATCCTAGATGTCTTGAACGAAAATGTAATTCCATTGGCCATTTTTTTTTATTTATGTCATTTTAAATATAATATTTCAAAAACTTCTCGTCTTGATGTAATGATTTGTATCCATCCTTGTAAAACCTACATTCATCATAATCATAGTTAATTGTAATAAATTAGCTTTAAATTACACAAATAATTATTAAGGTAAATTTCTACGATTCTTCCTATTCTTCCAAAATCTCATATTTTCAGCAATAACATCTTTGAAAATCAAACCTCCAATTAACGATTACATGCCCAACGATGGCTTTTCTTATAGTTTTTAGAATAAAATTTAGCAGATTGGGGTTTAGAATTTAGATCTCTTACTTCACAACAAATGCGATGAAAATGTGGGACCTCCAATTAACGATTACATGCCCAACGATAGTTTTTCTTATAGTTTCTTAGAATAAAATTTAGCAGATTGGGGTTTAGAATTTAGATCTCTTACTTCACAAAATGCGATGACAATGTGGGAATCGTTTAAACTTTGTTTCCAATTGCCTCACAATCATGACATGTTCTTTCTTTTGTTTCCTTAAACATCAAGGATCAAATCCTTCTTATCACAAAATTCATTTTCAAAAATCGAAATTTCATTATCTCTCCAATCACCATAGATTCAAGAAAACATCTTAATCACCATATATAAATATTCATTTCTTGATCTCATTGAGCAATTTACTATATGTCAATTTAGAATTTGTTTATAGTAAATTAATCTTATTTTGGAACTTAGATTTCAAACGATGGATATTCATAGGAAATATTGCAAAATAGCAGAAGGGAAAAGGGGTGATGGTGCCAGGGAGTGGGGAAGAGGGAGAGAAAATAAAAATTGTATTTTCCTTTTAGCGACTCTCTAGGATTTCCATAAACGAACACCTAAACTTTCTAGGCATTACCAACTTTTTCTGATCTTTAGAAGTTTCTAGGATTTCCATTTTTTATAAAATTATTTAGTTGTTAATTTATTTTGGAGTATCTAGATTGGATTAAATTATCTAAACATATTGATTTACTACAAACAAGATTTACAAATAGTAATATTGCACTTAGTTTGAATTAAATGATTAAAATATATTATGGATAGAGAATCTCATAATTAGAAATTGTTTTCTCTTAAAATAATAGCGACTCTTTTAATGCATGAGCTTTAAGATAGCGCCACTCCAGATAAGTTCCATTTGTACGGGCAGAAACATAATCACACTATTTCAAAATCATAGGCAATTTAAATGATTTGAGAGCTAACTATTAACATCAAGGACCCATAAGAGAGAGAGGGGAATGGTGAAGAAGCATGGAAGTGGTTTAGTTGGCTGACTATGTGGTCGTGCCATTCCACTTAAATTTGTTATCTAAAGAATGTAATCATTTCAAGCCCACCAAATGGTGCTTCCAGTGCTAATGTTGGGGGCCTTCTTTCCTTTTCTATTTGGCATACTTTGGTGACAATTGAATCATGGTTCTTCCTTTCATTATGACTCGTGATTCCTCTTCTTTAACTTTTCTCACTTCCTGGAAACTCGAAAGGTCCAAAGTTCTAGACTAATGTGGCATCTTTCCTAGGATGGAAAATCAATCAAAACGAAATCGAAAAATCAATTAAAAAATATGGTTAATCAGTTCATCGATTTCAATTTAAGATAATGATTTTTTTTTTTTTTTTGGTTTTGGTTTCTTGGTTTATAACCACTAAAAACTGATGGTTAACGGTTAACCAATTTGATATTTATAAACATATATATAATTTATAATTAATTTTTAAAAAATATAAACAAATAAAGTTGAAACCCCAAAATCTAATACTCATCACTTTCTCTCCCTTTAGTCTTTTCCATTTAATCTTCTGTATTTATGAGTTTTCTAAAACATTTTACATTCATATACATACATATATATATATATATATATATTTAAATCTTTCATGTTCCATTTGTTTATTTTGCTTATTTTTTGTGTTCTTCTTGTGAATGACCCCTTGGTATTTAGAACTTGAACATTTGTGTTTTTACTTGTTATGTTGTTGTTATGTTGTAATTTGAAAAAACGAGAAGAGTTAATAATTTGTTGTTAGTTTTATAGTTGTTTAACCTGTTGATTTGCAATTTTTGAATGCAATTGTGATATTTAACTTGTTAATTTATAATGTTTTAATGCAATTATGAAACAAAAAGGTTTAATTTTTTTGTGGACCAACTAAAAATATGGTTAACAATAATTTTTTATTAACCATTATGTTAAATAGTTAAAAATTGAAGCTCGAAAATATTAACCGTTAAGATAGTTAACTGGTAAAAAAAAAAAAAAAAAAAGAGGTCATGGACTGATTAACTAGATCATACCCACTCTTAATCTTTGGCTATAAATAACCATGCAGTTTTCCTAAAGAAGTGTAATTCGTCATTGATTATATTACTTCATCAATTTTATTCTCTTTCATTTGAATTCTCTCAATTTCAACAATTTATGCCTTCGGAATTTTAAATCCAACTCGTTCAATGATATGTATTTGGTATTAATATTTTCCTAACGTATATATTATCACTTGTGTATATTTTTATCAAAATATGATTAAGTTTATTCATGTGTCAAAGGAGGTATTTTGGTTCTTTGTATACAATATACCTATATATATATATAATATATATAATTGGGAGTGGGGACCTTTTATATTTCAGGTAAATTATTTAAATACTTAATGATCACTATCTTGTAGCTGGTCAATCACGTGCAACAAGCGTGCCAGTTGACTTGAGAAAAGTCCTGAATTGATGACGCATATACAAATGTCATAGAGAGACATAGAAGAAGAAATAAATAAACTTAGTTTCTCGAGTACATGAGTATGACAGAAGATCAAATCGGATATGTTCGATTGTTCTTCACTAATTGTAAGCTTTGATCTTTGTTGGAACGTTTCAACAAAGCTTCCACATTGCTCTAAATCTTAACAATATGCAGGGCCCCAAATGAGGGGAGAAGCATCTTATTTATAGATGTTAGAGGCTTATAGTAGCCATTAAATGACTTATGGATGAATGGTTAAAATGAAGTATTGCTTGCGACCATTAGATCTCTACCATGTATTCAACAACTAGAATCCATCCATTCTTTTATATACTAGGCATGGGCTTTGGATATGTGCTTAGAATAGAATGGGGGTGTTTATAATATAAACGAAGCAAATTATCCATTTAAGATAGTCCATTCTTAATATAAAAAGGTTAAGGGCTTATTTTAGTTCGCATAATCCCTATTTTAACCAAACAAAGCCCAAATTAACCTGAGAAGCTATTTTTGGAGTTTACTTTTCACACACGAGAAACCAAATAAAGTTGAGAGCAAAATAAACCAGTCCAATAATCTTTGTTTTGAACCTACAAAGCAAAATCTCCCTATGACATCCCTTATTGGACTACATCTTCTAAGCTCTATCATCAGCTCAGAAAACCAGTCCATGGGATAAAATTAGGCCATGAGTCCAATTACTGAAATGGCCTCTACAAATATTTTCCTAACATATATATTATAAATCATGTATATTTTTGTCAAAATATAATTAAGTTTATTCATGTGTCAATGAAGTATTTTAGTTCTTTGTATACAATATAACTATATATTTAAAAAAAAATTCGGGAGTGGGGACCTTTTATATTGCAAGTAAATTATTTAAATACTTAATGATCATCATATTTAAAACTAAGAAAATGGGAAATACTGATGAGCTAATTAATAACTTATTTTATGAGGAAAAAAAATAAAAACAAATTACTTAAATAGCTTATTCAAAATATATGGGCCTCTTGTATAATAATATAAATGTAGACATAAACAAGTTCATGAAAATATAGAAAATTTAATTAAAAAGTTAACACAAACCTATAACTAGAAACGAACTCAAGGAGGGTTAAGAGAGGCCTCCACTCAAGAAAAACTTGATTATTGTAATATATTTAAGCTCCGTTTGTTTTAAAGAAAATGTTTTCTAGGAAATATCTTTTCGTTTTTCTATATGTTTAAGAGAAAATGGGATAATTAATAGAAAACACTTTCTTATTGTCCCTTATTTTGAAAAACATAGGTTCATTCATAACTTACAATGAGGATTAGGGAAAACAACTTGTAGAATATGAAAATATAGGTCATTTTGCCTTCGATTTATGAGTTCTTCTACTAATCATTTATTATCTAAAAATATTTATTATTAATTTTTTAAATTTTTTTCTTAAGTAGATTTATTTATCATTATAATATATGTGTTTTTTTATACTTAAAATATATGAGTTACCTTTAAGTTATACATACAAGAAAAACTATCTTGATAAGATTATCCAAACATTAAAAAATATGTTACTTTTCAGATAACTTTTCAAACTCACAACAAACGGAGCCTTAAATAAGAAAACCAAATCCGTGTTATGTTTAGATTTTTAATAAAGCAAGTATGGCCATCCAGTCATATGATTTCGTGTACGTCAGTGCTTGTGATGAACTTAATAACTTATCTCCCTCGTCTGCATTGTTCAATTGATTACTATATTGCCGAAGATCACAACACAATAAGTTACAACAACCCCAAATATATCATAATGGAAGGAGATTGTAACTTCAAAATCATTAGGCTAGTTGAACCTCGAGCGTTTTATATGAGTAGAGGGGGATTTGAAGAGGCACTTCCATTTTTTATATATCAAGAGATATGGAGCGATTTTATAATTTTTAAGACTAAAATAGTTTAGATTCGGTGATGAAAGAAGACAAAAAAGTCAATCAAAATAATATGACAATATAAAAAGGCAGAATATATAACTTTTTATCCCCCCCATGTTAAGCAATATGGCTTAATTTGATTCAAAGCAATATAAATTTGTTTAAGGTGCCAGACTGAAATTCATTAAATGGTATGTGGAGTTGAATCCAACCATGAATTTACCTGATGAATATTGCAAATTGATTTGTACAGTTTGGTTTGTAGTATAATTTGTGATCGGGTTCGTTGAGGTTGATATCCCTTGTCATTAGTATGAACAAGTTAAATTCTGAGTTTATAAATTATGATACTACACTATTTATCTAAGAATGAACGTGTTTTCATTTGGGTAAACTTGATATTATTTAATTACTTAAAATGAATGCTATATATAGAGAGAGTAGCGATAGTTTAGTAACTTTACAATACGGTAAAAATTTTGATATAGCTTCATAGAATTAAAACCATATATAATAAAAATTTATTCGGCCTCACATCATTGATTAAAAAAAGAAAAAATTGACATCCTTATAAAGAAAAATTTTTGTTCAATATATTAATAACTCATTCATCCATCCTATGCGTGTATACGAGCCTTTTTTCAACTCCACTCCTTAAGTATGTAGTTCCTACTTCCTGTGACAATTGGCAATGTGATCATGTAGGAACCCCTAAAATATATATTAAAGGAACTATCTATGTGTCTCTTAAAAGTCATCCAAAAGGTCAAGCATTGGCGCCGAGCTAGAGCAAATTTTAGAAACCGAAGAATCCAAGCTCACTGGCTTTTTCCTTCTCGAAAGTCTTGAAGTACTGGTAAACGATGGTGAACTGCCAGAGAATTCCAGTCCCAGAACCAATTGCTCCCATGAGAGCAGCCAGCACAGTCAATGCACATGCCACCAAGTGCAGCAACTGTGGGGATATAGCGGTTAAGTTCTCTGTGTAAGTTGGACTCCCTATGGCCGGGCATCACCATCTGTTGTTCCTTAACCTAGCGGAGGATCCAGAAACCTCAATCCATGTTTTCGAGAACAAGGCACATGCACCGAGCATGAATATAAGGTAGAAAAGTGCATGGAAAGGGTTGGCAGCCATGTCAGCCAAGCTTGATGGTGCAGTAATATAATATGCAAAAGCACCAACCGGAACGAATTGGTTGCCTCGTACTCTGCTTCCTTCCATTTACCCAACAGGTTAACCGGGAAGTTTCCACTGTGCTTCCTGTGGAGCAACTAGGAAATAAAATAGATGTTGGAAACAAGGGCAGATTGCAGGATGATGGACATGTTGGAGGCTTAGAACAACTTGATGGGATATGAACCCTGCTGTCCACGGGCATTCTTTGACCTCACAGGCAAAACCACACGGAAACCTTGGAAGTAGATAACAATAAGGAATATCAGGACTGTGGCAAGCAGATTTGTCACAATGGGGAGATTCTGCCGGTAAAAAGCTTCTCTAAGCGATTGGACTTTATCTGTACGGGTGATGAGGAAGCAATGACAGCTCCTTCGAATTCAGCTCCACGAACGCTTTTAAGGGTGATTGGGCAAAAGGCTTTCCAGATGATGTTTTCACATATATTGGTTGCGATGAAAAGGGAAATTCCAGAGCCAAGAACATATCCTTTCTGGAGAAGTTCATCTAAACATATCACAATGATCCCCGCAAAGCAGAGCTGAATGATGATGAGGATTACGTTTCCAACACCATGTTGGCTGACACTGCCATACATTCCTGAAAGGACATAGGCAACAGCCTCACCAATGGCAATAAGAATGGTCAGCAACTTCTGTGCTCCATTCAGCAAGGCACGATCCTCACGGACATTGTTGTCCACTTCAACGATCTTTGAATCAGCCAGAAGAGGTATCACCATTCCAGATGTGACAATAGGGGTGATACCAAGTTCCATCAGGATTCCGCGGTTAGAAGCAAGAATGACCCTCATCCAGTAGAAAGGATCAGCACCCGTTGTGGAATGTATGCCATAGAGAGGAAGCTGACTGCAGACCAGGAAAACGAAGTGTGCAATCAAGGTGTAGATGACTTTTTCTCTGAATGGATCTTTCCTAACAGCACTTTGGACTTCAGGCAAGAATGGTAAAAGGGATGAACAAAATGAAGAACACGGAAACCTCCACCCATGGCTTTATACTTCACTTTCACAACCTTAGGGTTTCGAGATCTAGAGAGAGAGATAGAGGAAAAAGGTCAAAGGAAGGAAGATTATTGGTATTACAAGGTTGCCTATTTATAGGATAAAATAAATAAAATATCCTAGTAAGCTAAAAGATTTAATTTAGAAAAAAAAAATATTAATGCTATCAAATCTCTGCAAAACACTATCTACTATTGCCTGAAAAAAAATTACACAAATACAAATTATACAAAAACAAATACCAAATTACCATTGTTATATCGCACTTTGGGAATGAGATACACTATTTTACACGTGTATTGCATCACCAAGATGCAATATAGTAACCTACTTTGTTGAAAGTTTAAGCTGGGTTATATCACATGGTGGTCATGCGATATGCTCAAGGCATGTGCTTTGGACTTTGGAAATCGTTGGGATGATCATTTACTGTTGATTGATTTGCTTATAACAACAATTACTAACGAACAATATAAATGGCTCCCTATAAAGCTCTATATGAAAGGAAGTTTAGATCACCTCTGCATTAGGATGAGGTAGGTGAGTGAGTTATTCTTGGTTAGGGTTTGGTACAACAGGCAATAGATAAGATACAAACAGTTAAGTAAAGAATAACGGCGACACAAGATAGATATACAAGTTATGTAGATATGAGAAGAAGTTCATTGGAGTTTGATATTGGTGATCACGTATTTCTTAAGATATCTCCAACAAAAGGTGTGATTAGATTCGGAGTTAAAGGAAAATTGAATCCAAGATACATTGGTCCATATGAGATTTTAGAGAAGATTGAACCATTGGCATACAAATTAGCATTGCCTCCAAGTTTGTTAGGTGTACACAATGTTT